>VUQH01074105.1:0-10235 GCA_015106775.1 Etroplus canarensis
ACCCACTGTAGCTGGGTATCATCTGCATAGCAGTGAAAAAGTATGCTGTGTTTTCTAATAACACTGCCTAAGGGAAGCATGTAAAACGTAAACAGTACTGGTCCCAGCACAGAACCCTGTGGGACTCCGTGACTAACTTTTGTGTGTAAGGAAGACTCCTCATTTACATACACAAATTGGAATCTGTCAGATAAATAAGATTCAAACCAACGTAATGCATTCCCTTTAATACCAACGGAGTATTCTAGCCTCTGCAGTAAGATGTTGTGGTCGACTGTATCGAAAGCTGCACTGAGGTCTAGGAGAACAAGCACAGAGACGAGTCCACTGTCAGAAGCTATAAGAAGATCATTAGTAACCTTCACTAGTGCGGTTTCTGCGCTATGATGAACTCTAAATCCTGACTGGAACTCTTCAAATAAACCATTCCTTTGCAGATATGTTCATATTCTTGTGTTTTTGGTCAAGATCAAGATGATAAAGAATTCTTTATTCTCATTTATTCACTTAACGAAATTTCTCTTGGTAGCTCTCATCTTAGAGAGTTAAAAAGACACTATAATGAACAATTTTGCTTAAAAAATAGAATAAAAATAGGGTTAAAAACAAGTGTGTGCAATAAAGCAGTAGCAGCAGAAATGTCCATGAAAACACACACAGTGCAAATTACATGAGCATGCAGTGTCCCCATGTGGTGTAGCGGTTTATACATTTGCTTTACAAGTGAAAGGTCCCTGGTTCAATTCCAGGTGGGGACACAACCCCTTCTCACCATAGAGGGTTGCATCTGGCATAAAACCCCTGCTAAATTACATAATTGTCAATTGATCTACTGTGGTGAACCCTTGGTGTATGTGTCTGCAGGGGACTGCAGGTCTCTTTCATGCTTTGGTTGATGGAGCTCTTAAACACTCTGGTGGCAAATGGATTGCTTTACTCCAAAGCAGGGTCAGGCAGATTCAAAGTGAGCACATCACCACAGTATCAATACATGAAGACTTGTACACTGAAGGACAGAAAAGCAAAATTTATGAAACAATGACTGCAAGCGTTCTGCCATAGTTTGCCAGCAGCTTGCTTTTTATGTGATGGAAAAATGAATATTTTGATGGCTGATTAACCTTTTTACACGCCTCCTGTTGGCTTCAATAACCATACAGCAAAGATCATAATCCCTTAACATCCACCCCCGTTTTCTCAACAAAAAAAAAACCCTAAAGCTTGGCAGCATCTAGACTTTTATGGTGAAAACAGTGTTCAGGCAGCAGAAAGCGATTCAGCAAGCATGTGACTACAGTGAAGGTCAGAAGCTCTGCTGTGTCTCATTGCAGTGTAAGGATCCAGTCCTGCTGCTGTGGTAAAACAGTTCACATGGATTAAAAGCTGATGCTTTGTGTTTAAAACGAAATATTGGCTGAAATTCAAAATGCACCATGGAAAATTATTGAATATCTCCCACCTAATCCCATCAGATTTTTTAGTATAGTAACTTTAGCATTTTGAATGAAGCCACATAGTGTAGTGGTTTACACATTCACCCTACAACTGAAAGGCCCCTGGTTCGATTCCAGGTGGGGACACAAGCCCCTCTCGCTCTCTCTGTGGTGACTGCTTGGGGAGAATACAGTGAGCAGCTGAAGGTACATCTTTTATTTAATGAAGCATTATGATGTTTGCAGATGACATTGTGATCTATAGTGAGAGTAAGGAGGTGGAAGAGAGCCTGGAGAAGTGGAGGTATGCACTGGAGAGAAGAGGAATGAAAGTCAGTAGAATCAAAACAGAGTATGTGTACATGAATGAGAGGGAGGCAGGTAGAATGGTGAAGATGCAAGGAGTAGAGGAGATAAAGGTGGATGAGTTTAAATATCTGGGATTAACCATCCAAAGCAATGGACAGAGCACAAGAGAGGTGAAGAAGAGAGTGCACTCAGGGTGGAGTGGGTGGACACGAGTGTCAGGGGTGCTTTGTGACAGAAGGATAGCAGCAAGACTGAAAGATAAAGGTTTACAAGACGGTAGTGAGACCTGCTATGATGTATGGTTTGGAGATGGTGGCACTGACAAAAAGACAGGAGGCAGAACTGGAGGTGGCAGAATTGAAAATGTTGAGATTTTCACTGGGAGTGACCAGGATGGTCAGGCTCAGAAATGAGGACATTAAAGGGACAGCTCAGGTTGATAAGTTTGGAAATAAACTCAGAGAGGCAAGGCTGAGATGGTTTGGACATGTTCACAGGTGGGATAATGGACATATTGGACAAAGGATGTTGAGGATGGAGCTGCCAGGGAGACGGAGAAGAGGAAGACCACAGAGAAGATTCATGGATGTAGTGAAGGACATGCAGAGGGTTGGTGTGAGGGAAGAGGATGTAAGGGATAGGGTGAGATGGAGGCAGATGATGTGCTGTGGAGACCCCTAACGAGAGCAGCCAAAACAAGAAGACTATGAAACTTTTTTCAAAATTCAGGCACGAAAAGTACATACAGGTATTAAGAAATTTGGCACTCTTAAGCATTTTTCAGCCCTTGCAACTCCATCAGTACAGGAAAGAGCCACGTGATTTTCGGGGCTGAAAAACACATTTAAGTGCTGTTCAAAACTGCAACCAGATCAGTTTTACACCCACTCCAAGTGTCACAATCTAAAGCCAGCAAAAATTTTTGTCATAACCCATGCTGAGCATCAGTATCATGGCATCATGGTTAAACAGCAGTTCAAGAAATTGGTATGATCTGTTTTCTGATAATTCACTTTAGAAAACTTCAAAAAGTGCATTTTGGGTAAATCTGCAAGGTTTATATCACTATGTGGGTTAGGTGTCTGCTCAAGTTATAGAATAAGAAATGTCTCCTTTATACCTACATTTTAATACCAGGCTCATTCCTTTCTGTACTTTAAAAAAAAAAATAAGGTGACTGGGAAAAACGATTGAAAAACTTGAAAATTTCACCTGACATCTGTGTATTTTGACGACCTGCAAATTGGAATATTTTCATACACAATGTGGACCATACTTCGTAATCACTGAATTCAGGTGTTTTATTCAGTCCCCATTACCACAGGTGTATATGATCAAGCAGCCAGCCATGCAGTTTGCCTGTACAAGCATATAAACATTCACTGAATTCCAGTGTGGTACTGTAATAGGAAGTTAATTTCTGAAATGTCTTCCCTCTAAATATTCCACCATCAAGTGTAAAGTTCCAGAGAGGGGTTGCCGAGTGCTGAGGTGCATAGTGCAAAAAAGTCATGTATGCTCTGTTGACTCAAGAGTTCCAAACCTCCTCTGGAATTAACATCAGCACAAAAAATGTGCGCCGGGAGCTTCATGGCATGATTTTCCATGGTCAAGCAGGTGCATGAAAGCCTTACGTGACCAAGCAAAATAGAGTAGTGTAAAGCACATTGCCGCTAGATTCTGTAGGAGTGGAAACGGGATCTGTGCAGCGATGAGTCATGCTTCTCTATGTGACAGTCTGATGGATTAATCCGGGTTTGGCAAATACCTGGAGAAAATTAGCTGCCTGACAGCACTGTGCTGACCGTAAGGTTTGGTGGAGAAAGAATAATGATGTAAACTTGTTTTCCTGAGGTTGGCCTGGGCCCCGTAGTATCAGTGAGGGAAATCTTAATGCTTCCGCTTACCAAAACATTTTGGAAAATTCTGTGCTTCCAACTTCATGGAAAAAGTTTGGGAAAGTCCCTTTTTTATTTCAGCATGACTGTGCCCCAGTGCACAAAGCAAGGTCACCATGGTTGGCTGAGTTTGGTTTGGGAAAGTCATACTGGTGGTGAGTCATGAGTCAACCCCATCAAACACCTATGGGATGAACTAGAACAGAGACTGTGAGCTAGGCCTTCTCGACTAATATCAGCATCTCACCTCAAATGTCCTTCTGGATAAATGGCCAAAAATCCCCACAGACACACTCCAAAATCTTGTAGAAAAACTCCCCAAAGGAGAGGACGATGTAATAGCTACAGAGGAGGGACAAGCCTAAGGATTCAGGATGGGGTGTCATAAAAAATTCTGTAGGTCTAGTGTAAAGGTGGCTCAGTACTTTTATTCATAGAGTGTAGTTTTAAGTTAAATAATGTATGCATTAATTAAATATACAAAAGTTATAGTACCAAAAAGCTGATCCTAAGCAGGTCAGGTGGAAACGTTTAACTGATTTTACACAAACAACTGACTTTTAAAGGACTTTTAAAGACTTTAAGGGTTGAACAGTGTACAGATAAATATCGATCAGAAAAAATGTTAACGATTTATATAAATGGAGCTACAAGTAGCCAAAAAACTCAAAGTAGCTTAGAACTATATTTCAGTACTGCCCACAATTTAGTTTTGTGCTGTAACATCTAAGGCTACATTCCCACTGCAGGCAAAAGTGGCCCGAATCTGATTTGTCTATGACCGTCTGAGCAGCACGGAGATGATTTTTTCCAAATGGATTCAGGCCACTTCCATATATGGTCCTAAATCAGATACATATCCAATGTTTTCAGTTTATTCAAGTTTATTTGCAAGCTCATTCACTTTGCTTTTATGCGTTTCTGGCCTCTGACAGCATGGACGTGACATCACATGGGGCTCCCTCTGATGTCACTGAAGGTGGGGAGAACAAGGACCCAAACCAATCAGAATGCATCGTGAGCCCACCGACAGCCAATGGGACGCTCCCATATCACAGCACAGGTGAGATGTTAAGACGGTCGCATGACACGAGATGGGATGAGTTCAGTAACTGGAACTACACACAGAGAGGATGCTAAAAGCATTAGAAAGCAATCACCACTTCATTTATCTAAACGAAAAACACAACAGTGTCTCTGAAGCCAGACAAAAACCATAAAGGGGCGTTCACTGATGTGATGATAGGATGTCGTCAGTGATATCAGGCAAAAACGGACAGCTATGAAGTTAAGCTAATCTCAGATTTAAGTAAAGGCTGCCATAGACTGTAGACACATGACAGGGTGGGAAGTATACAAGAGGGTTACTTACAGCTTGCACTGTCTCATCAGAGGCTGGAAAATTAAGCCAACATGGGAGCTGCCAAAACTACAGTTCCTCTAATGTCCACTTGAGGCTGGCTCCAGAAATGAGTCAGTCCCCACAGACTCCCATGGTATAACGTCCAACTTTACAGCAGAAATAGACACGTTACTATGGTTGCCCAACTTTGTCTACCTTGGACAAATGATTACAGAAGATTAAAGATGTGGAAAGGAAATAAAACAATGGATAGAAAGAACCAGAACAAGCTTCTCAAAGATGAACAAAGTTCTCACATCAAGAAGAATATCATTAGCAACAAGGAGACATATTGTTCAGTGTTACTTATGGTCAGCTCTAATTTATGGTGCTGAGACGTGGACAAAAACAGGTAAAATGTACAAACGTTTGTTGGCATTTGAATTATGGACTTAGAGAAGGATGCTGACCATATCATGAACCAAGAAGATCACTAATGAAGACATACAGAGGAGGATTAATCAAAAGAAACGTCTGTTCACAATCATACAGACAAAGAAACTCAATACTTTGGCCAGTTTTTCAGGATCCCCCCCATTTGGATATTTCTGAGGTTTAAAGTTAGGGACATGGCTGCTTTTATTGGTAGATTCACAAATGCTGAATGCTAGGCCTCACCTCTGCTAATTTGAGTCCCTAAACTAGACCTCTCTGCCATGCTTTGGTTGTTATTACACAATTTTACACGATACTATTTTATTAGTCTGTTACTGAGCACTAATTAGTACATATGTGTGTCTGCATCCGTGCAGTTTGTGAATTCAGAAAGCTTAGCAGACATGCTGTCATTAGTTGATAAATTAGCACTTCAAAATCTGATCCAAATATGGTCACTTCTGGCTTCCCAAAACCAAAATGGAGGCAGCCAAACTGTTGGTTTCAGAAGGGAGAGTTTAATGCAGAGCCTAAATACCAATGGGTAGCATCACGGTAGCAACATTGATCTTTCATATACAGTCTGCGCAACCAACCGTCAGCTAACAATGATGTGTGACGGTACATCGTACGATATTACTGACTGCTCCTGTGAGCAAACAGACTGCAGGAATATTTCCGATAGCCTTTATGTTTCTACTGACATCAGAGAGCCTCTGAAACTATCTGGATACACATCCTGTCTGAACCAGGGGAGGATGACATGAAAAAGGACAACAGGAGAGAGGACTTCCTGTTTCAGGACGACTCTCTGTTGTATTTTTACACTGAGCTGAGACTTAGAGGCTGAACTTCTTCCCATTAAACAAGTTCTGATATTTAAACAAACCGACACAGGTCAGAGTTTCCCGAAAATGATCCAAACAACAAATTCCAAAAGACTCAGCAGGTTCTTCAGGCTTCAGGTCTAAGTGGTTTAAAACAAAAACAGATTCATTATCTAGACACAGATATACACTATATGGACAAAAGTATTGTACCACCTACACTTTTACGACATCCCATTCTAAATACAATGATATAGAGTTGGTCCCCTTCCCTCTCTTAAAGCTACAATAGCTTCCACTCTTCTGGAAAAGCTTTTTAAAAGATTTTCAAGAGTACATCCATCCATCCATTTTCTTCTGATTATCCAATTTAGGTATCCCAGCTGACAAACAGTAAGAGGCTAGGTAACACCCTGTACAAGTCGCCAGTCTATTGTAGGGCTAACACCGGGAACTGCCAATAAACCTAATATGTCTTTGGACTGTGGGTGGCAGCTGGAGTACCCGCAGAGAACCCGTGCAGGCACAGGGAGAACATGCAAACTCCACAAAGAAAGGCCCCAGCTGACCAGTGGATTCAAACCCAGGACCTTCTTGCTGTGAGATGATGTTGCTAACCCCCACACAACCATGCCACTGTTGATCAACTGGCAAATGCCAGGCTTGGCCATCGCTCCAGAGCTTTCTGGAAGTTGGTTCCCACCGCCAGCAGGCTCGACTCTTGTGCTGACAGAGGCCTGGTGCAAGTGGCCCCTGAGACCGTTCTGTCCCATGCTTTCCACCCCACTGGGTGTAACCACTCAGTAGTGTAACTATGATGCCCTGTCTGCCTCAGGCAGGCTACAACAGAGGCCCCGTCACAAAATGGTGAGTCACTTAGCTGGCTTGGTCTTCTAGCAAACACTGGCATTCAAACAACCAAACCCCTTTCAGGACAAGGTCCCAGCCAATCTGTTTACATCCGTTCGAAGCTTTGCCCTTGTCAGGCCCCTCCGAGCTCCCCAAGGGCTCCATAGCTCCCCACTCACTCACACGTCCAGCTAGGGTATTTCCTAGCTGGGTGGCACAGCCACCAAAGGGGCTACCTGATTGATCCTAACCGTAGCAAATGCCTATCGCAAAGATTTTGAATCTGTGACAATTTTTGGCGAATCATCCAGAAGAGCATTTGTAAGGTCAGACACTTATGTTGGACAAGAGGGCCTGACTCACAATCGCCATTCTAGCTCTGTGCTGGCCTGGTTTACTTGGAAATTTGCCCAAACACCCAAAGTTGGAAGCATAGAATTATCTTGGTAATTGACTTGGTAAGCTGAAGCATTTAGGTTTTCTTTTCACTAGAGCTAAAGGGCCCAGTCTAGCTCCAGAAAAATTGCTTTCTATACTAAACCCAGTTCACCTGGGGTGTGTTTACCTGGTTATACAAATGTGCTTCACTTGCTCTTCCTGCAGACAAAGCTCCTCCCCCCGCCCCTGATAGGTCAGACGCTGACAGCAGTGATGACTCTTTGACAGACAGCTCCACCACCAATGACATCTCTCGACTCCTGCCCGCCCAGCCCTCCTCATCACCACGGAAACATAAAGGTGAGTAACTTAATCCACCTTAGTCTGTAGCTCAATTTGATGTCATCTGTGATGTCATTTCTCTGTGTCTCAGGTGTGGACAGCTCATCATCATCTCCTCCACCTGTATGTACTCCTCCATCTTCCTCCATCACCTCTCCTCCTCCTCCTCCTCCATCTCAGTCATCCACCTGTAACAGACATCATCATCATCATCACCACCACCAGAGCACCAATCAAAAACGTTTATCCTCCACTAAAAGCCACACCTCCTTCAAGACAGACGCCGCCCACATTAAGGAGGTTGCTGGAGATGGTAAGCTTTATAGTTTCCGAACATTTTCTGTTGGGATAAACATCTGATTGGTAGCATCCTCTGCAGGCTGCAAATCTCATTACAGCCAAACAGGATCTTTTTTTTTTGTACGTGTAGTTATGAAAGAACATACAGAGGTCCCCAATATTCAGAGACTGATGTCCTGCAAGATAGGAAGGAGGAGTAAGGAACCAACCTCCCAAAATGAGAATGTAAACATCTGAAGAGATCTTGTAGAGGGTACTGCAGGATTTGAAGAGGCTTTAAGAATTTTATAAAGATGTCAGAGGTCATATTCTGTTCTGCCCTAATTCGTATTTCGTATATTTGGGTCACATTTTAATTCTTGGATTTAAATAGAACAGCTTTGCATGATTCAAAGTTCAAATTAGTCCCTGTTTATCTTATATCAAGCCTTAGTGCAGTCCTTAAGCCCCTGTCACACCTTGACGATCTAACCAGCCTGTGGCAACGCATCAGAATTTCTCGATGAACTATGATGTTTTTATTATATTATGGATGTATACATAACATATTATTAACTTATATAGAATGTTTTGATCGCTGAATGTTTTGAATGCTGACATGCGCAGAACTTTGATGTTTTTTTTAAATTATGCACATATACATAATGTGTTAGCAACTTATATGGAACATTTCAATAACTTATAGCTAACTTATACCAAAGAATGCTTAGCGTGTTGCCAGCATTCAAAACATATGCATAGCGTGTCGTAGCCTGTTCGCACTATCAACATCACCATCATATTGAAGAAAAACTCGAAGAACGTTGCCAAGAAGTCTGCTGGCTGCTGGCTGTGGACGCATGGAGGAACCATCATCACCCTCACGCTCACCCTGTGATGGAGATGATGCAGGTTCCAACGCCCCTCAGGCATCGTCAGTGGCATCATAGCTGCATCTGTGGCCAACACCTACTCTCAGCCAATACGCCATTATACAGTAGCTGCAAGTTAGAAACACATTCAGTAAGTGCCGTTGTCGTCCGGAACACGTCAAATGCGTCTACATATGTCAATATGCATTGGAGATAAGTTGGCTATAAGTTACACATAGGTTCAAAGCACGTTACTCATAGGTTAAAAATAAGTTTTGGGTACCCTAGACATTATCTCCACGTATTTCAACTTATGAGTAACTTACAAGTAATGTGTGAACATGTGTATACAATTTTATAACTTAGCTACAACTTATGGCCCGCGTATGGGGGATGTATGAGCCATACGCTGGCATATATCAGAAATTTGTGCATACTCAAAATTTTACGGCAACCTTGCTGTACTGCGACGTATACCAGCATACTTCATCGTGCTCTTAACTTATACAAAAATGACCAATAACTTATTAGGTGTACGCCAGCGTATTCGCTAAATTTTTCATACGCGGTCATACACTGGTTTAATCGTGACATCGTGACAGAAGCTTTAAGTTAATCTTCTGTCTGAAAAAATGTTACCTCAGGTGCTCCATTAAAACCCAAGTTTCTTCTGATTGGTAAAAAAAAGATTTCAACAGCAGGTGGGTGGAGCTTCTGTGCCTGCAATGACTATATTAGGGATATCCTCTCTATCTGACATCAAACAGAGCCAAAAATAGAAAAAAATCTGATCATTCAGAGCACTCTTTATTAGAAACATAAATCTTTAATGTTTAATATGAGCATCCATTGGTAATTTGGTAGAAGCTTCACGCTGGATGCCCTTCCTGACGTAACCCTCCATGGTGAGAGGGGCTTGTGTCCCCACCTGAAATCAAACCAGGGACTTTTTGCTTGTAAGATGGAAACCACTACACCACTCTCTCTAAATATTTTCATCTGAAGGGAAAACACAAATACATATGCAATGAGTCCAGCTGCATAAATAGCTACTGTACCCCCTCACCACCTTTTAATGTTGCATCTTTAGTAATTCAATCAGGACCACCAGGATAGTCATTTATACTTTCAGCACAGCTCCGTTCCGAGACCTTCTTTATCCTGTACAGAACAGATCAGGCATCAGTGACAGCAGGAGCCTCCTAAATAATTGTATATACATGTTTTATTCAGTTCCATTGCTACAGTTGTATAAAATCAGGGAGACATGA
>VUQH01074106.1:0-22720 GCA_015106775.1 Etroplus canarensis
GATGAAATGTGGCTGGGTCTTTCAGCATGACAATGATCCCAAACACACCGCCTGGGTAACGAAGGAGTGGCTTCGTAAGAAGCATTTCAAGGTCCTGGAGTGGCCTAGCCAGTCTCCAGATCTCAAACCCATAGGAAATCTTTGGAGGGAGTTGAAAGTCCGTGTTGCCCAACAACAGCCCCAAAACATCACTGCTCTAGAGGAGATCTGCATGGAGGAATGGGCCAAAATACCAGCAACAGTGTGTGAAAACCTTGTGAAGACTTACAGAAAACGTTTGACCTCTGTCATTGCCAACAAAGGGTATGTAACAAAGTATTGAGATGAACTTTTGTTATTGACCAAATACTTATTTTTCACCTTAATTTGCAAATAAATTCTTTAAAAATCAGACAATGTGATTTTCTGGATTTTTTTTCTCATTTTGTCTCTCATAGTTGACATGTACCTATGATGAAAATTACAGGCCTCTCTCATCTTTTTAAGTGGGAGAACTTGCACAATTGGTGGCTGACTAAATACTTTTTTGCCCCACTGTACATGGAATGCCATAACCAAGTGTAGTGTACAGGAACATCCGTGCCGAGTATGGCCTGGAAGTTGCAAAGTCAAAATGAGATACACCTCCAAAGGTGGTTGAGAACGACCAAGCTAAGATCCTGTGGGACTTCAAGCTACATACAGACAAACTGGTGATGGCTAAGCAACTGGACAAGCAAAGGAGGAAGGCTGCAGTGACAGATGTAGCAATTCTAAGTAATGGCAACATCAGGAAAAAGGAACATGAGAAGCTCGAGAAATACCAAGGGCTGAGAGAAGAGCTAGAAAAGATGTGTAAGGTGAAGGCAACAGTGGTCCCTGCGGTAATGGGAACACTCGAAGCAGTCACCCCCAAACTGGGAGAGTGACTCCAGCAGATTCCAGGAACGACATCTGAGATCTTTGTCAAGAAGAGTGCAGTCCTAGGAATAGCTAAGATACTGCGCAGAACCCTCAAGCTCCAGGGCTTCAGGTAAAGGACCCAAGCTTGAATGACAAAAGACTGCCCACAGGGCAAGTGGAACAACAAGTGCACTACAGCGGCAACAAGTTGACCCCCAAATCCAGCAGAAGCCCTCTGGGATATTATGTTTCAATATGTCCATCCAAACTGTCCAGAAGCTCAGTGATGCCATGGTTCAGATTTGGGAGGAGATCCCCCGGGACACATTCTATTCTCATTAAGAGCATGTCCCAACATTGTCAGACATGCATACATGCATGTGAAGGCCATACAAACTACTGAGTACCATTTTGAGTTGCTGCAATGAAATTTCAGCTATGGATTAGCTTGCCGCATCATTTTTTCACTTTGATTTTCAGGGCATCTTTGAATTGATAATTTTCATTTCCTTCAAACAAGGTAGCATCCTTTCATTCCTAACACATTACCCTGTCCATATCAGTATAGATGTCCAGCATGATTTTTTTCCCATTGAAATCTGATTTGTTTTCAAAGTGTTTCTTTAATTTTTTTGAGCAGTGTAAATACATTTATATGTACATATAACAGTGTCCATGGTAATGAAGGAGCACGTCATTTGGCTCAGTAGTGTATTTTTAAACGTTGTTGGACAGCAGTAGAGCTCTTTGGCACAGAGACAAAAGAAAAAAAAATCTTTTTCACAACTTTTTGACTTTAAAAATGAATATGACCAGGCTGATCCTTTTAACTTGGAGCTCAGCTTTGGCATGTAGTTGTGCAAGTTAGTGGGTCCTTCCCTCTTTCTCTCCTTTATCTTCTTAACCAAACTTGTCTTCTTGGATTCGTAACAGTCATGACTCACAAAGCTTTACCACACTCTGTGTCTCTGTCTCTACTTTTTCAGACATAGTCATTAACTGTTTTTGTTGTTCCTACCATGAAGGAATGCATATATAGTCTCAAATAAAACACAAACTGAAAGGCTCTTTCAGAGTTTGACTTAAATCGCGGCATTTTTTAAATTGTTCATTTGTCCCATTTATTGTTAGCCATTGTCTATC
Source organism: Etroplus canarensis (assembly GCA_015106775.1). Lineage (NCBI taxonomy): Eukaryota > Metazoa > Chordata > Actinopteri > Cichliformes > Cichlidae > Etroplus > Etroplus canarensis. Next base: position 2,026 of record VUQH01074106.1, read on the forward strand.
CTTGCACCCCAGGATAAAAATCAAAGGGAAACCCTTCCTAGTATGCTATCATTTCAACTGTTATCCAGATATGGCTGCATACTTTTTAAGACATGAAAAACTGAGAAATATTACACAATCAAGATGCATCCATTTTTGTATCAGTTAAAAAAATGAATGTCTGATAAGGTAGAAATTCAGTGATGCTGAAAACCTTGCATTTCTTTCTTCTGCCCCCTCATTTTCTCTCTATTAAATATTTTTACCACCTCAGTTCGTCAGCCACATCGTGACTCCCACCACAGCAGAGGACTCTGTCCCTTTCCCAATTTCAGGCTGTTTTATTGCCTTTCCATGTAAATACATTTCTGGTGCCAAAGTATATGAAGGAAGATAGTGGGGAAAAGATTAAAAATAAGCATTGGGGATACCTCTGCTGGCTGTAGCTCAGGTGGTAGAGCTGGTTGGCCATTGATTACAGGCTGGTTTGATAGCTGGCTATTCCTGTCCAGATGTCCTCCTGTATTTAGGCATAACACTGAGCCCAAATTGCTCCCAAAGAGCAGGCCTGGCATGCAAGTGTGTTAAACAGTAAACATGCAGTTTTGTAGATTTCAGTCCTGGTTGATTAGGCAATTACTAATAATAAAGGTTCTAAAATCCACCTGGGATGCACAATAGTTCACTCATAAGTTTTGGGACAATAACCGTTTTTTGTCATTTAGCCTCTGTGCACCACCACAGTGGATTTAAAATCAAGCAGTCAAAATGTGACTGAAGCGCAGACTTTTAGCAAAGGGCTTGACAAATGAATTGCATTAACTGTTTACGAATTACAGTCATTGTTATGAATAGGCCCTCATTTTCAGAGGCTCAAAGTAATGGAACAATTGACTGACAAGCAGTTTCAAGGTCAGGTGAGGCCCAATCCCTCTTCATTTCGTGACAAACTAAGCAGATTCAAGCTTCATTGATTCTGGAGTGTTGAACCAATATTTGAGGCCTGGAAGACTACAGAAGACAACTGAAGTGCAAGATCACATAATTCTTTACTTGGTTAAGAAAAACTCTTCACAACATCCAAACAAGTCCAGAACACTCTCAAGGAGCTAGGTGTTGGTATCAAAGTCTGCCATCAAGAGACACTTTTATGAATGTAAAAATAGAGCGTTTACAAAAAGGTGCAAACCACTTGTTAAACTCAAGAACAGGAAGGCCTGCCTGAAAACATCTAAAAAATTTGACCAGTTCTGGAAAAAAATATCTTTCAACAGATGAAACCAAGATAAACTTGGAGAAGGAAGGAAACAGCTCATGATCCAAAGCCTACAGTACCACATCATCTGCCAAACATGGTAGAGGCAATGTTTTCACATGGACACGTATGGCTGCCAGTGGAAACAGGTCTCTAGTGTTTGTTGATGATGTGTCTGCTGACAGAAGCAGAAGGATGAATTCTAAAATGCATAGGGCTATACTCTGCTAGTCTCTCCATAGTGTAGTGGTTTACCCATTTGCCTTATAAGCAAAAGGTTCCTGGTTTGAGTCCAGATGGGGACACAAGGCCCTCCCACCATGGGAAAGTTGCATCAGGAAGGGCATCTTGCATAAAACCTGTGCCACATTACCTATGTGGATCATCTACTGTAGCAACCCCTCTGGGAAATAAAAGGGAGCAGCCAAAGGTACACCCTTGCAGGATTATACTCGGATCAGATACAGACAAATGTTGCAGAACTGATCAGTGCTTCACAGTGCAAATGGATAATGACTCAAAGCAAACTGCAAAAGCAACTCAAGAGTTTCTCAAGGCAAAGAAATGGGATATTCTTCAGTGGCCAAGTCAATCACCTAATCTCAACCCAACAGAGCAGCTTTTCACTTACTGAAGACAAACCTGAAAGCAGAGACCCATAAACAGGTATCAACTAAGATGACTGCAGTAAAGCATCAAACCCCTTGAGTTAAAGTTGAAAGTCTGCTCTTCATATCACCTTTTGAATTTAAATCCACTATGGTGGTGCACAGAGGAAAAATTACAAAAAGGTATCATTGCCCTAAAATTTATATACCAAACTGTATATTTTAAGTAGCTGTATGAAATGTAAAAGCAGTGCAGCCAAGCAACCTCACCCATGATGATTTAGTGTGCAACTATCTCCAAATAAAGGTTCAAAAACACAGTCTATAGGATAATGAAATTTTCTACTTAAGCCATCCCTTGACTTGTGCCTCACATCTAGTGTATGCATTAATGTTTCCTGTTTGAATCAGAAACAAAAGAACTAATGTAGAATGAAAATTACAAACGGCAAATTACATTTGCATTTAGCATTCCTCATCAGTAAACACTGTGGGTATCTTTTATGTCTACCAGACATTTTTCCTGTCTCCTAAAACATTTCCAAAGCAGATTTTAATCATATATCATTACTTACATCCCTGATTACCTGTTATCTGTCATGTTCTACATTGCCTTTGTTGGTCTATAAATTGCCACCATCTGTCCATTGGTGAAAACCTTTGCAGGGTACCTATAAGATTCTGTTGAAAATGTAAAGCACAAACAAAACAAGTGGTTAAAGAGGAAGTTTTTTAGTCATTTAGGCATATTGGTTCAAAATACCCATGATGGATCTTCATTAGAAGGAAACAGATGTTGAACTGCTATTGTTAAAAATGTTTACTGGCTATAAACTGTGATGCCCCTACCATTCGCTCAAAGGAAGTTCTTGCCTATCCTTACTGATAATTGGTTGATATGGGAAGGTCATCAGCTAATGCAGCTTAAAAGAAGCTGCACTAATGAACCGCTCACGCTTTCTTCCACGCCACTTGACATCATTGATGCCGCTTTGATGGGTTATGTTTGAGTTATATTTTATTTAAATAAGCCTCTCATGTAAACTCCTCCCTTGTCACTTACTTAGAGCTATTTTGTGACAAATGATGGCTTGTCTTTTTACACTACCTTTTACATAACCAGGAAGTGAACTCTTGAGAATAAGAATTCTTTTTTCTGAGATCATTACACTGGCATGTTCTTCAATGGCAGGAGAAACCAGAACTGCCAGAGAAAACATGCAAATGTCACACAAAAGGGCCCTACCTGGGTTTGAACCCAGGACCTTCTTGCTGTGAGGCAGTAGTGCTAACCATTGAGCTACTGTATCGCCTATGCTTACTGGTAAGGTTAGAGCTTCAGTAACTGTTGATGGCCTGCTTGGCTTGTTTAGTAAAAGCTAAATTGAGTTTGTAATCCTTGAGTGCAGCTTTTTGAATTTAGTACTGTGAACAAGATTTGGGAGTTTCCACAAGATGGGTCTCTTTTTATTTGTATTGGATACTTTAATTATTGTTCCCCTGGTGTAGTGGTTTACACATCTGCCTTACAAGCAAAAGGTCCCTGGTTTGATTTCAGGTGGGGACACAAGCCCCTATTACCATGGAGGGTTGTGTCAGGAAGGGCATACGATCTAAAACCTGTGCCAAACTACCAATTCAGATTAATCTGCTGTGGCGACCTCTAGTGGAGAATACAAGGGAGCAGCCAAGTAAGTTTGGTTGATTTTGGAGGAGTGCGGCTTTGTCCCCCATATTGTTTAGCCATCAACCCCATGTACTGAAGATTTTGCATGTCTTTTTGGTGGGTATAGTCACATGAGTTTGTGAGCCACACATCCCTTTGGTAGGCTTAAGTAGTTGATCTCAGGAGACTCTCTCTAGAATGACAGAAAACATGGTAGAGAGACAATGCCTTGTTTTTGGTTTACAGAAGGTTGCCTGTTGCTGGTTACTTATTAATGTCTGTGGAATTCAGTGCATAAGTAGCCACTACAATTATCTGTCTAAAGATTGGGGTTGATCTTAGTGTTTAGCTTGGATGAAGGAGCCTGGGCTTTGTGGCTATTTCTCTCCCTTTGCATGGATCTATGGATTTGCGGCCTAATGACACACATGGTTGGGCCTCTCAAAAGTGCTTAAATTTGGTTAACATGGTTCAGTGTGGTATAAATTTTAAGTCTATGAAGATCAAGAATCCCACTTTGCTTTAATTTCAAATTGTGTTATGATGCATCTTGGTATTTTGGCCCGGCAGCTTTGGTGTAGGTGCCACTGCATGTGCTTTGAATTGGTGTGAGCATTGTTGTAGCTTGGGTCCATCTTTGTTGGTGTCTAGGGATGATTTGGTTAGCTAGAGAGCCTTTGTTTAGCAGAAACTTTGAGTATGCTATTTTGGTTGGTGCTCATACTTTCCAGCTTTGTATTTGGTTGATGGAATTTTGGCAAAGCAGTGTGGTTTCTTCGTTATAGCTGCAGAGCATGTGGTATTAGACATTTTATGATGAGCTCTGGTGCTCATTGAGAGAACAACCCCCAGTACGTGGTTCTGAGGTTAACTAATTTTGTGCTTAACCTACCAATCCAGTTCAGCATAGGTGAACAGAATATTTGTGACTTTCCGGTCTTGCCTTTTGACAGCATGTAACAAACTGCTGTGTCTCAGGGGGTTGAGCAGTTGTCCATTAATTGAAAGGTTAATGGTACCATCTGTGGCTCCTCCAGTTCACAGGTTGAAGCAACTGTGGGTAAAATATTGAACTTGATGCATCCATCAAAGTGTGTGTGTCAGAAAAGAGGGCTGCATGTGTACAGCAAGGCAATTTATGAATGTATGGGTGAATATAGTGAAATCTCTTTGATTGGACTACAAAATAGAAATGCTGGTCCATTTGTGTTCCAAAAAGTAGTCTTCCTCTTCAGCAAAGGTCATAAAGCACAAAACTAACTTTCCACACTTCCACATCTACTCATGCAGCTCAGGTGTTTGTAAATTTCGGACATGTATGGTAGCAGTGTCTCTCTGTTTTGATGCATTTCTATGACACATCATTCCTTTATCTCTGCATCTCTCCTTCATTGCACGTACAGTATATTGAGTGTAAACACACAGTCTGCAAACTATTCACGTCTGTGTGTTCCACACTGTCTGAGAAAAGTGCAAGAATCTGAACTTTCTCTTCCCTTCTTCCAACAGAGAGACCGTTTCGTGAAGCTCCTGGATCAGCTGCACAACTCCCTGCGTATTGACCTCTCCATGTACAGAGTAAGTTGGAGCTTTTGGCTGCTGTTAGTAGTTTCTTCACTACACAAGGATACAAGATACAGCTTTAGCACATGTTAGATGAGAGAAGTCAGCATGGATAATCAACTTATGCTGTTGGTAACTTAAACTTTTCTTTTTTCTTTTTTTTTAGATTCTGAAAAAATGCTTTTTCTCCCCCTGGGAATAATACAGTATTCTGTCTCTGATTATGATTTTACCCCCTTCTGCTGTCTCCCTCCATTGCAGTGCTCTGAATAAAAATAGTAGTCAAGCTACTTAGTTGTTATTTTCTTATCTTTTGAGGTTATTCTGAGTTCACAACAAATTTCTGATATAGCTTTCATCTCACTGCTTCTTATGCAGTGATAAATTAAAAGCAGAGTGAATTCGGCACCTGATAAGATGAATGTTTAAATGGCAAACAACCACAGCAGAGTTCAGCTAGATAGGAAGATAAACTTTTGTAGAAACTCACAGTTAACTAAGCGGGCATTTGTGTTTATGTGCAGAATAACTTCCCAGCCAGCAGCAAGCCTCGCCTCAGTGATCTCAAATCAACTGTGGATCTTCTCACCAGCATCACTTTCTTCAGAATGAAGGTAGAAACACAAAACCAGCTCATAATATCACTATGCCTCCAGTCATTAAAACCAGACACAGAGAGATGCAACACTGCTGTTCTATTTTACTGTTGAATACCTTTTAGATAACATGAAACCTCCACTCAAATGTCCCTAATAAATGCCAAACCAGCAGGTTATTTTGTAGATTTTGGCTCTTGGAAGAATTAGAAGAGAATTCACACACGGAGAGCTGAAATCAGTTTTGGGTGTATAAAGCACCTAGCTATGCAGTCTGCCTTTACAAGCATTTGTGAAAGAATGAGACATTCTAAAGAGCTCACTAAATTCAAGCGTGGTACTGTAATATAATGCCACCATTACAGCTAGTTTGTTGGTGACATTTTTTCCCTATAGATATTCCACCATAAATTTTAAGTGTTATGATTGGAAAGTGGAAGCACTTAGAAACCACAATGACTCAGCCTCTAAGTGACAGACCATGTAAAGTTAGAGTGCGGGGTTGCAGAGTGCTGAAGCGAATAGTGTGTAAACATCGCCGATGCTCTGCTGACTCAATAACTGCGAAGTTTCAAACCTCCTCCAGTATTAACATCAGCACAAGTGACCAATCACTCTTCTCTATCTGGCAGTCTGATGGAAGATTGGTGGAGGAGGTATAATGCTTTGGAGATGTTTTTCTGAGGTTGACCTAGGCCCCTTAGTTTGAGTGAAGGGAAATCTTGATGCTTCAGCTTACCAAGATGTTTTGGACAGTTCTGTCCTTCCAACTTTGTGAGAACAGTTTGGGGAAGATTGTTTTCTGTTCCAGCACAAATGTGCTCCAGTGCCAGCTCCATAAAGGCATATGGTGTGGAAGAACTTGACTGACCCACATAAAGCCCTGACCTCAATCCCATCCAACACCTTTAGAATTAACTAGAATGGAGAATGCAAGCCATGTCCTCTCATCCAACAGCACCATCTGACCTCACAAATGCTCTTCTGGTTGAATGGGCAAAAATTTCCCACAGATACACTCTAAAATCTTCCCTAAAGTCTTCCCAGAAGACTGGAAGCTGTTGTAGCTGCAGAGGAGGGGCCATCTTCATATTAATGCCTATGAATTTAGATCAGGATATCATAAAGGCTCTTTTAGACGTAATTTATAGGTGGCGCAGTACTTTTGTCAATTTCGTGTGGTATGTGAAGTGTCACTGCAGAAGAGCCTAACATTTTTGCAATGAATAGAAGGTATTCATTTGCAAAGACTCCCTACTTAGCTAAATCATTAGATACAATACTAGATCATCGTTAGGAAATAGTACAAAAGCTTTAGGATCACAAAAGTAAAATTACAGTAAGGCATATAAACAGTATAATGCCGTTTTACCCTTTTTAGGATCATATGCATATTATTGGATCATATCATTGATTCATAAATGTGTATATCACTTTGATTATCCAGCTCTTGATTTTAATTACTTAAATGCTGATATTTAACTAATATATAATAATATGTTAATTGCTTTACATTTTGCAGAATATGAAATAAAGAAAGCTTTCAAATACATGGTATCTAGTACAAACTACCATATTTTGCATACAAAACATGGTGGAGTAGAAGATTTTAAGATTCAAATTTTGATTTATTGGATCCTTTTTTCACATTTTTTTATTTTCTTTTTTAATGAGCCCCTTCTTTAGTGTTATTTCCTCGCTTGCTAAGCTGTCTTGTTCTGTGATATAGTAGTTTTTTTTAATTGAGCTGAGTTGACGTTCTTATTTTGACTGCTGTAACCCAGTAATTTTGAAGTATTTTTCATTATTTGTAAAATACCTCAATAAAGCAAGCAAACAGCATCCATTTATAGAGTCACAAAGTGCTTTACAGAAAATAATTTGAGACAACACAAAATTTGAAAAGAATTAAAGAAAGTACATTAAAGTGCATTGAAATTTTACTGTAGTGAAGTATTTGATCAGATGTCCTGAGAACTGTTGCACCTGTGGTTCAATCATGGCTGTCATGCAGTGGCACTGGTTTATTGTAAGAATAACTGTAGTCTAGTACAGGAGGGCAACTATTCATATTTAACAGGGTGTCACGCTATGCTGTGCCCCCCCTTTGGACACTGGTCTGGCAACTGTAAATTCTTGCTTATTATCAGAACAATCTACGTTCTAGATGAATAATAGAAAAGATACAAGATATAAGATAATTATCGTATTCACTCATTATGTGACTTGTAAATGTCTGTGTTCTGTCTTTCCACTCCAATGTCGGGTCATGTTCAGGTCTTGGAACTGCAGAGTCCTCCCCGGGCAGCCAATGTGGTTCGAGATTGTGTCAAGGCCTGTCTGAACTCCACCTACGAGTACATATTTAACAACTGTATGGAGCTCTTCAACCGCCAGTTTCAACCCGCCGTCGAAGCAGTGAGTTGCTAAATATCAGCATGTTTTGAGCTTCCACGTTAGATCAATAGATCCTCTGGGAAATTTGCCTTTTCCTAATGTATGCCTACAAGAAATGATAATACTAAATATGTTAGTTTAGTATCTTTTTCCAACATCTAAAACAAACCCTGAACAATATGCCTGTTGGCATTTTTAGGGTCAGTCTAAAGCAATGGCGTGTTCAGTGTAAGCATGCTCACAGACTATTGGTATGGTTGTAATTAAGATGTTTGGCAGGATGCCATGGTAACATTTGAACCACCTTTTTCTCTGCAAACTCTTTTTGGGTAATTGGAGTGATTCCTGACAAAGCCGTGATACATTTTATAATACTTAAATCAAGCAAACACCAGTTCTAAATCTCAGTTTTTACACCACCTCCTCAAATTTGCAATATTAATCACAGTATCTACACTGCATGCCAGTTTAATAGATGCTATAATGAACCCCAGTCCCTGCCACCCGAAGAAATATTTCCAGAACAAGGGATATTTTTAACCATGGCAAGAAAGATTTATGTTTTAACATGTCTGAAATCATTAAATCATTCTAGTTTTAGATAAATGAAAAGTACTTCATAGTGTCATTTTCAGCTTTCTGGAATGTGCAGAATCTTATCACATAAATATGGAGCAAGATTCTTGTTATAAATATATATATAGTTTTGGCATAGTGAAGAAAACATATAATAAATAATTTATTGAAATCCCAGCTATTGAACAAACCACTGGGCTTGTTTCATTTTTGTTTTGTGCTGTTGATCTTCTGTGTGAATTTCACTAAAACACGGTGTATTCTGTCTTTTTTACTCTTGCAGCCCAAGTCAGAGAAGAAAAAGAAAAAGAAGGAAAAAGCAGAGGGAGAGGAGGCTGGAGAAGATGGTGATGAAGAAGAGGAGGAGGAGGAAGAGGAGGAGGAGGAGGAAGAGGAGGAGAAGAAAGAGGACAGCCAACCAGAGGAGCAGGGCCCGAGCATCCAGAATCTAGACTTTTGGCCAAAACTCATCACGCTCATTGTGTCCATCATTGAGGAAGATAAGAACTCGTACACACCCATCATTAACCAGTCAGTATTCCTGTTTTATTGTGTATATTGTAGTTCTGACATATGTAGAGCTGCATGTGAACCTTTGTGTTAACTTCTGTCATGCTAAAACTTGTAGCTGAAAAATGAAGTGAAACATGGGTCTCATTAGATCACATTGAATTTACTGTAATTTACTGTCGCAGTTAAGCAGAGAAAAATGCACCAAACAGCCTTTTATTGCAACATCCGAGGCTTTGATATTCCTTTTTGGACAGTATACTGTATGTGTATGATCACAGAGAATGCCAAATGAATCATAATTGGTAAGCTGATCAAATAGTTGCTACGAAAGGCAGATAAAATACTGTGTTCAATTGTTTTCAGTTTTGAGCTTCAAGGATCTATGTTTTTTGCTTCGATGCAAATTTGTGCATGCGTCCTACTTGCTTAACTGTCAGCATTCAGTCCTTTTTTGTACTCACTGGCCACCTTATTAGGTACACCTTTCTAGTATGAGGTCCTTTTGCATCCAGAAATTTTTAAATTCTTCATGGCATAGATTTAACAAGGTGCTGGAAACGTTCCTCAGAGACCTTGCTCCATATTGACATGATAGCATCACACAGTTGCTGCAGATTTGTCAGTTGCACATCCAGTAGTAGAATCCCCCATTCCGCCACATCCCAAAGATGCTCTGCATTTGAGTACAGTGAACTTATTGTCATGTTCAAGAAAGCAGTTTGAGACCTGAGCTTTGAAACATGGTATGCTAATCTGCTGGAAGCAGCCATCAGAAAATGTGATCATAAAAAAAATTGGCATAGTCCATGCTAAACAATGCTCTGGACCCTTGGGTACTAAGGGACCCAACATGTGCCAAGAAATTATGACCTACTGCATTATGCCACTAATAATAGCCTGAACCCTTGAAACAAGACAGGATGGATCCATTCTTTCATGTTGTTTATACCAGGTTCTGACCTTGCCATCAAAATGTCTCAGCAGACATCTTTCCTTCTTGTTTTCTTGTTCTTTTCTTGTCTGCTGTGGCCCATCTGCTTCAAGATCCAACGTTTTGTGCATTTAAAGATGTTCTTATGCATATCTTGGTGGTAACGAGTGGTTATTTGCGTTAAGAATCAGACTCATAATATTTTATTAATCCCAGGGGGGAATTGCATTTTGTTAGAGATGCTCTGTTATATATAAATAAAATAAATTTGAAAGGCAGAAAAAAGAAGATTACATTATATAACATGTATGTACAGTATAAAGTGCAAATAACTCCACAGTTAAACAATATATATAGTATGTACAAGATATGGCAATGGAAAGAAACTATCAGTTCAAAACAGTCTGGCCATTGTCCTCTGACCTTTGGCATCAACAAGGCATTTTCACCCAGAGAATTTCCATTTACTAGATATTTTCTGTGAATGTCGTGTCCAAGTCCATATCCATGTTTCAGCTTAAATAAATACATTTGGACCCTTTAATAAATGTCAGCATTATTCAATTAACCGTAACTATGTTATATCTAAACAAGGCCCAATAATCCTAGTCGTGGTCTGCTAGCGAATAAGGGAATAACATCAAAAAAATCAGATTGAGGTTTAATTACAGTTAATACTTTTAGTCATTTAACTTTTTTACTTAATGACATAAAACACAACAAATCATAAAAACTGGAAAACAAAAGTTGTGGCTGATAATAAATTCAAATAACTGATGATTTGGGCAATATTAAACCTGACTGAAATAAATTCCAAAATAATAATGGATGTCATATTCAAAATGAAGTTCACACAAAAACACCTAAACCCTGAACCAGTCTATCTATTAACTCTCTTTGCTCTCCTTTCTCTCTTCTCTCTCCCCTCACCCCCAACCAGTCAAGGCAGATGGCTCTTCCTCTTAAAAGGGAGTTTTTCCTTCCCACAGTTGCCAGAGTGCTTGTTCATGGGAGATCATCTGATTGTTGGGGTTTTCTCTCTAATACTATAGGGCCTTTAGACCTTACAGTGTAAAGCACCTTGAGGTGACTTCTGTTGTGAATTGGTGCTATATAAATACAATTGAATTGAACTGAATTAAATTGTGAGCACGCGGAATAAGTTATATCCTGGACAAGCCCCCAACCATGGGGGAGTAACAACAGACAACCAGATGGCCAAGGCTGAAAGAGCTAACTGGTTTTCATGGGTAATGTTTAGCAATTTGCATGCAAAAATCACAAAGAGCCAATCACAATAGAAGGGAAAGGGGCAGCAGTGACCCAGGACCTACCTTGCCTGTAGAGCAACTAACCGTTTTACTGTCTGACTTCTTCATGCCTTCAGGTTTCCTCAGGAGCTCAATGTGGGTAAAGTCAGCGCCGAAGTCATGTGGATGCTCTTTGCTCAGGACATGAAATATGCCCTGGAAGGTAAGACTACATCACAGTGACAGTATGAATGTATATCTGTGTTGTATGGGAGAGAGAGAAAGACATCTCAGCCTTACCACTCTTTCTACCCTTCTGCATTTACACTATCTTTTTTCAATCCATCCTCTTCCAGTTTTGGATAAGATTGACCACTACCACTGGAAAAATGGTGAGATCAGAGACAAAAGCATGGAGATACAGTCAGAAAAGTCAGTAGTCCGACAGTTGCCATGTTGTTGCTGGATTACAGATTAGGATTAAACATCCTCTGAGACTATTTCTATTAAGAAGTTCTTTTTAATTATTGTATATTTCTCTCAACAACACCATACAACGTATTGACACTTCTGAGCTGGACTGCACAGCCACCATTTCAGTGTGGAGCAAAAGCACATTGACACCATGCATAAGAGAATTAGAACAAAAAATCCTTTATACTATTAAATAAAACCATTCTAAGTTCTGAGAATGTTGGCGCTAAGGGGAAATGCGGGAAGCAGACATAAGTGTCTTAACATTTTTGGAAATGTTAAATTATTGATATTTTTATAACATCAGTGATTTTCCCTGGAGGCTCCACTTTAGAAATCTATGCACTCATTATAGCAGGGTTCTTTCAAGATAAATGCATATACAGCTACTTAAAGTTAGTGAGTCATCATTATCAGCTGATATTGTTACCCTGACAGTAGTATGTCTCAGATGAAATCTGCTTAGCTGCTCAGTATTCTGGCTTTTGACTGTATCTCACATTAGATTTGCACAAATGTGGCTATAACCCTATAGAATATGTTTCAATTATTTATTTTTAGGGTGGTAGCAGTCTCTTCACAGCAGCAAAGTGAAACTTGTAGAGTAGCAGACTTAAGAAGCTAAGCTCAAATCACCAATGTGGTTGCTGACAAAATTCTAGGCTTTTTTCAGTGTGTAGTCCACTTTCCAACTCCCCTAATATTTATAGCCTAGCATGTTTCTGAACATGTTGTCACCTCGGTTATTGCTGCTTCTCTTTGTGTTTGAATTCTTATCGGCTTTGTCATACTTCTGTTGCCATCTCAGCTCCCACCACATTTCGTATCCGCAAAGTTGACTTCTACGCTGGTAAGAGTGTGTGTGATACGTGTGTATGTGTGCATTTTTTTTGTCTTTAGTAGTCAGAAATTACAAATCTTTTTTGTGTTAAAAAAGAAATTTTAGCGACATTTTTTAATTGTTTTTTTACAAAGATAAATTAGGACATATGTTATATGGACAAAAGGATTGGGCCACACCTCTGAAATTAGGTGTTTCATTCAGTCATATTGCCACACATGCATAAAATCAAGTGGCTAGTCATGCAGTCTGCCTTTACAAAAATTTGGATCATTCTAAAGAGCTCACTGAACTCCAGCATGGTACTGTAATAGGATGGCACTATTGCAACAAGTCAGTTGGTAAAATTTCTTCCCTCCTAGATATTCCACCATCAACTGCAAGTGATATTATCGCAAAGTGGAAGGTGTTTAGTAACCCACAGCAACTCAAAGTTAGCGTGTGGGGGGTCACTGAGTGCTGAGGTGCATAGTGCATAAACTTTACCAGTGCTATGGTGATTCGTTAATTGCAGAGTTCTAAAGCTTCTCTGGCATTAACATTGGCACAAAACTGTGTGCCAGAAGCTTTATTGCATTGGTTTCCATGACTGGGTTGCTGGACACAAGCCTTACATTACAAAGAACAATGCTGAATGTTGGATGGAGTTGTGTGAAGTTTGATACCACTGGATTCTGGAGCAGCGGAAATGTTTTCTGTGGAGAGATGATTTCTCTATCTGGCAGTCTGATTGAGGAGTCTGGGTTTGGTGAATGCCAGGAGAACATTATCTGCCTGACTACTTTGTGCCAACTGTAAATTTTGGTGAAGGAGGGATAATACTATAGGGTTGTTTATCTAGGGTTGACCTAGGCCCCTTAGGTCCAGTGAAGGGAAATGTTAATGCTTCAAGATATTTTGGAAAATTATGTCCTTCCAACTTTGCGGAAACGGTTTGAGCAAGGCCTTTCCTGTTCCAGCATGACTGTGCCCCAGTGCACAAAGCAAGGTCAGTAAAGACATGGCTAGATGAACTTGGTGCGGAAAAATTTGACTGACCCACACAGAGCTCTGCCCTCAACCCCATCTATCTCCTTTGGGATTAACTAGATTGGAGACTGTGAGCCAAGCTCTCTTGTCCAACATCAGTGTCTGACGTCACAAATGCTCTTCTAGTTGAATGGGCAAAAAGTTCCCACAGACACCCTCCAAAATCTTGTAGAAAACCTTCCAAGAAGAGTGGAAACTGCAAAGCAGGGGAACCAACTCCATATTAATGTGGATTTAGAATGAGATGTCATAAATGCTCCTTTAGGTGGCCCAAAACTTTTGTCAATCTGTCACTGTGTTTATTACCTTGTTCAAAAACTGTACCAATTTTGTTTGCATATGACAAAAATAGCTTATAATAGTCTATAATATTGGTATAATTTTACTGTTCTACACTGAATGATCTACTGTATAAGGCAGCCTTGGGATTGACAACCTTAATCAGAAAATTTCTGTTTCTAAGAAATAAATCATCAGAATTTTAATATCAAAAATGTAAGAAAGATGGCAAAAATGGTGTGAAAAGTTATCTGAATTGGTTGCTCCTCTTAACTTTACAAAACTTTCTAGTGACTTGCAGCTCATTGTTAAGGCCTAGCTGTTTGTCTCACCATTTCCACAGGGTGTGCTGTATGTAGATACCGCACATACTGTATGTGCTGTATGTATAAAAAGCTGCTTCACAGTTAAAAAACTTTAAAAGCCTGCAGTACACTGTCTGTTTGGACATAGATTTTTCCCTCAATAGTTTTAATAGACTTTATTAAGAGCTAAGAGGGTGTGATTATGATATACATTTTAAAGGTGGCCATAAACATAACTCCAAATATATGAGACATCTACTGCAGTTCCCCCAAGCAGACTAAAAGCAATATTTCCTGTTTTTATACCTCTGCTACAGAGGCATAATGTGTTAGGGTTGTCTGTCTGTGCATTACAAATCTTGTTACTACTACAGGAATTGGCTTGCGTGCTGGATCTTTTCCAAACTTTGTGTGGTTAATATCTATGATGGGTAGAAGACCTAATAACGTTTTTGAGATGATAGGGTCAACGGTCAAGTTCACGAAAGGTCAGGCAGAGGCATACTGGAAGAGTTGTAGGCATTTCATTTATTTTTGCCTTTGTACTTGTCAAGAGCAGATTTGATACAAGACAGTAATGCTGCATTTGAAGTCCCAACTTTAGTTAAAAGGTTTGAATAAAAAAACATTGCATTAACTATTGAGGAACTGGAGACATTTTTTCCCATTTTTCTCATTGTTGATTTATTTATCTGCCCGTGCTTTAATTAATGCATTTGTCAATAATTTAACACAATCCTGCTGTTACCCTCAAAATCTGTATCTTTGATCAGATTTTATTAAAAAATTATCAACTTATCTGTTTCTTTTGAGCATTGACATGTGAGAAAAACATAGATCTAATCTTCCAATCAACTTTTCATGAACAATGTAAAAAATTCTTTGACCAAATAAGCACATAAAATTTCACCCAGTAGAGTGTAATAATAATAAAACATACAGTTATTTCTTATTCATACTTTTTTGTGTGTTGCTGTTGTTGTTTTTACAGAGCATGAGAAGCATAAGCTTTGTAAGACTGCTGACTACATGAACCTGCACTTCAAGGTCAAATGGCTGTACAACGAGTATGTTAAGGACCTGCCCACCCTCAAAGATGCTGTGCCAGAGTACCCTGCGTAAGACATGTTTTTTCTCTGTCTCACATTTTTTTCTGCAGAAAAAGAAAAGCTCTCAATTCTCAATTGATTTTTCTGCCTTTCCAATTAGATTTTGTGTGATGTTCCACACAAAACACACACTCAAAGCATTTCTCTGTGGGTTTTGATACTAGAAATATGAAAGATAGAATAATAATATTACCTAGAAGAGCACTCAGAGTGCACACTTTTCGCCAAGGCCACTGCTCTATTTCATATTTATGGTCGTGTGATTGGATCAAACCTGAATTTATACGTGTTCATACTTGCCCATACAGCCTCTTCGATGAGCATGATAAAAATATGCATTGGGCTTTTTTGCATAATCTCACTGGCAAGGCAAACAAAAGAACCAACAAATGGTACTGAACTCATTCCTGTGTTCTCACTTGGTGAGGAAATAATGTCTTTCATTAACTTTTAATAATGTATTGCACATAGTTTTACATAGGAAATAATTTCTATTCTACAAACTACACTATATTGACAAATGTACTGGGTCATCTATGCTTTACATTACCGTGCATATTATGCACGGTAATGTAATGCATCCAGCTTGTATCCAGCTGCTTAGCCATGTTCAGCTTGCAAACCACAGTTTTTGTACTAATGTCAACGGCAGTTAAGATTTGGAACTCTGTAGTTGGTGAGTCAGTAGAGCATTGGCCACTTTTACGCACTATGCACCTTGGCACTCGTCAACCCTACTCTGCAACTTTATGTGGTCTGCCACTTTGTGGTTGGGTTGTGCTTCCCCTTTGCAAGAATACCACTTACAGTTGGAAAATCTAGGAGGCAATATATTTCATGACTGACTTGTTGCACTGGTGGCATCCTATTTTAGTACCACATTGGAATTCAGTCAGGTCTTTAGAAAAAAACTTATTGTATAGACAGGCTGCATGGCTAGCTGCTTGATTTTATACATCTGTGGCATTGGGACTAAATGAAACAACTGAATTCACTGATTTAGAGGCGTGGCCCAATACTTTTGTCCATTTTGTCAGAATAAAGTTAATAAAGGATTCTGATTCTGATATAGCATATAACATCTAGATGTTTGAAACAAATGGAAACAAAAAAGATATATTAGAAATGCAGAATTAAGAATTTCACAAGGATAAGGCAGTTTCAAATGTTTTTACTCCAAGCTTAGCAGCTCAGTTGTTTTTCATTTTTTGCATCACCTGTGTCAAGGAGAAGGGTAACCCTTGTTGAGTTTTGTCTGTTTCCCATTATTACTTCAGATGGTTTCTTCAGTTTGTCCTTGCCTGGCTTGCTGAAAACGAGGAGGTGTCTATGGAATTTATGCACGGAGCACTGGAGAGAGACAAGAGAGAAGGGGTGAGTCAAAGAAGCAGCAGAAATTATTCTGTTAGCAGAAAGGTTTCACTTCAGTGGTCATCTTGAGCAGTCCATTACAAAACAAGAGCTGTCATACACTGCATACCTCTGCCAAGGCTGAACAGCCCTATCTTACAATGTTGAAAAATCTGTCAAAAAATCCTGGATCCAGATTGACCCCTAAAAGTTAATCATGTCTAGGTTGGGCCAAGTCTCACCAGTGGTTACATTTTCATGCAATCTATCAGTCATTTTTTGTGTATTCCTGCTAACAAACAAACAGACAAACTAACTGAACCAAAAACAAAACCTACTTGACTGAGGTAATAAGAGAGCTGTCAGCCCACTTGGTCTTCAGAGATTTCTGTCAGAAAGGAAGCATACAGTAGTGGTAGATGAGTAGCTCAAATATTGGACTTTAATGCAGGCAGTTTAAGGTCATGTCATATTTAAAGTAAAAGTTCTTGTTGAATTGTTATTTTAAGCGGTTAAGTATTAGGTCATATTTAAAGTTTTCTTAGTATTTTTAAATACAAGTACCCAATATTTCAATGTATTTATTGTTTTTTAGCCCTGCAGCTCTCAGTAGCCCTTACATTTTACAGATTAAAATAGTCAAATTGGCAGTGGCCTCATCTGAATTCTATCTAGTAGCCCCTATGCTTAAAAGTGATAGTGGTAGTTACCTGCACATTTTTCACATGGGCTACAAAGTCACTACTGAATTTTGATTTCACATATTGAAACTCTGCTTTATAAGGCAAATGACTGGTCTGTGCAGAAAAAAGAAATCATTCTTTATTTAGATGTTAGCTATGGCTTTTGTTCATTTTAAAAATGTAATATATTATCAGGTTTTATTTCCATTTAAAAACTTCATGATAAAAAAAAAACAACTGAAAAATCCCAAAAGAAATTCTGTTTGAAAACACTATTCGACACACAGACTGCAGTTTAACAATTCTGTGGGTGGGTAAAAAGTGAGATGAAGAGATCGTGTAGCAGCTCTGATCCTGATCTTTTTTTTTAAAGTGTTGTGTTTGACGTCTTGCAGTTACTAATCAGCACACCACAACAGTTACTTGCGTTTTCTTGTGTGCTGCCAAAGTAAACAAACCCACCTGGAGTGGTGATGGTTGGAGAATCAAAAATCAGATCTAAAAATGCACTCATTTCACTGCACTCTGCTTTGGATGCATCACTTTATTTATTTATTTATTTAACTTCATGAGAATGGGAAGTAAAATGTTACTGTCGGGTGCTTTGAGTTAGTTAGCTTTGGTTTAACAGTAGGCCACAATATTATGTTTGTTTTTCTGGTAAATTGTCACCATTAGATGTTTAATAAATAGACATTTCATGTGATTTTCATAGCAAAATATGAACTTTGATAAATCAGTGCATTCACTTTGTTGCTAAAAAGCTGCAGGACTGCATGTTTTTTGGAGCCTCACTTGTCAGTCCCAATCCCTTTGAGATCCCCAATGCTGTCCTGGAGAAATGTGCCTCATACTTTAACAGTATCCTGCACAGTATATTTAACATGGAATCATAAAACCATGGAACCTTTCAGTCCATTATATGGTACAGAAGGATTCCGGTTTAGTATTGGTACAGCATGGGATTGGTGTACTGATCTTCTGATGGCACCTTCCAGCAGGATAATGTGCCATGTCACAAAGCTCAAATCATCTGAAACCGGTTTCTTGAACATGACATTGAGTTATCTGTACTCAAATGGAATCCAGAGTCACCAGATCTTAATCCAGTAGACCACCTCTGGGATGTTGTGGAACAGGACATCATGGATGTAGAACTGACAAATCTGCAGCAACTGTATCTATGCCCGAAGCATAGCAGCTCTGAAGGCAGAAGGGTGTCTAACCTGGTACTAGCAAGGTGTATCTAATGAAGTGGCCGGTGAGTGTATGTGCCCATGTGTGTTAAAGGAACGAGTTTAAAATTGCACAGTTTAAGTCTTGAGTTATGTATCAGAATGTCAGCAGCTGGATCATTTTTTTTATCAGTTTCAGCAAAAACCTCCCCATCAAAACCTTAACAGGTTTCACTCTATAAACTTTCCATTTATAATTTTATATTTCCTGTAAACAGAGGAATTGCTCAACCCAGTTTAATGAAGGGAAACAGGAACAATTTAGCTGGCTTCTCCTTCGTGAAATATGTTTGTGATCTTAGCCATTATGAATGATATTACTTGGTAAGTTTGCCTAAATATAATAAAAGCATTTTTTTCTATATGGACACTGCTGAGGTCACAGTGTTCACAAGAGGTAGGAGAGAAAATATGAAATGTAATGGAAGGTGACTCACATCAAAAAATATCAAGGCACAAATATAAAAGACTCACACTGTTTAAAATTCCTGATAAAAGATCACATACAAGCTGCTAGAAATGCAGACTTTTCAGTTGCATGCAGTCCTAGTGATTAAAGATCTGTATTTTTAGTTTATTGGTAAATTAAATCTGCAAAACAGCACATATCACAGCTTCTTCCTGACTGTTTGTGCTTGGTGCTTCCAGCAGCTGAAAGCACAGTGAAGTCTTATTTCTCTGAGTTGTTGATCGTGTTGTTGTCATGGCACCAGAGTGCAACAGCAGTAGAAAAACCATGCATGTACAAAGGAGATTTTTCTGCAATACTGACATTCACAGAAGAATAGAAGACAGATTCGGTCTCATGACCTTTTGTTTGCAGATTCTTTCATGGATGGTTTCTTCTTTTGGCCAAGTTTCCATGATTAACACAGTGATGGATAAGTGTTGTCTGTCTACCCCATGTTGGTCCCAAAACTGCACTTAATCACCAGGGAACTGTGCCATCCTGTCTTGTTGCTCAGGAAAGATTTTTTTGTGTCTGGTTTATTGTCTAGAAAATGCATTTTTTTGTAAAGGAGAGATGGCCTATTTTTGTGGCCTGGTCAAGCAGTTAAATTGAGTCATGACTTAGCCTCCAGAGATCAAAGATTTTTACAAAGACTAGAGAGTTATCTCAGCTGTAATCATTTTATCATTAATCACAAAAATCATTAGGTAAACTGTAGAAATACAGCACACAGGTTACAGTACATAGTAGTCTACCTAAAATGCATGCACTGGGGTACTGCTAAAAGTCAGCAGTTGTTTAGCCTTCTCAACCGTCTGTTTTATATCCCTGAAAAGCGGAGAAATGATGGAATCATCAGTTCGTATCATCACATTAGCACAAAAATGATCTGACACAGGCTTTTGAATTTTGGCATAGTGATAGACCTCCGTGAGATCGGGAACTGTTTAGATTTTCAGCTATTTTAAAAAAAATACAGACTGGCCACTAGGTGGCATTTTCTGGGGGTTTTTTTGTTGGATTTTTGCATTTTAGCCATATGTTCAAAAACCAAATTGATAATGAGATCACACGCATGCTGTGTCTGCCGCCATTGCCATCTGCTGTTGCCACTGCTGAAATTGGTAAAAGAAAAAAATCAGGGATATTATGGATAGCAACAAGAGTGAAAGGGAAGGTTCACAAGACAGTAGTGAGACCTGCTATGATGTATGGTTTGGAGATGGGGGCACTGACAAAAAGACAAGAGGCAGAGCTGGAGGTGGCAGAATTGAAGATGTTGAGATTTTCCCTGGGAGTGACCAGGATGGACAGGATTAGAAATGAGTACATCAGAGGGACAGCTCATGTTGAGAAATTTGGAGACAAAGTCAGAGAGGCAAGGCTGAAATGGTTTGGACATGTTCAGAGGAGGGATCGTGGCTATATCAGACAAATGATGTTGAGAATGGAGCTGCCAGGCAGGAGGAGAAGAGGAAGACCAGCGAGAAGATTCATAGATGTATTGAAGGAGGACATGCAGAGGGTTGGTGTGAGGGAAGAGGATGCAAGGGATAGGGTGAGATGGAGGCAGATGATCCGCTGTGGCGACCCCTAATGGGAGCA
>VUQH01074107.1:3720-14438 GCA_015106775.1 Etroplus canarensis
TTCATCATAATACTTTATTAATCCCAGGGGGGGATTGCTTTTGAGTACAGTGAACTCATTGTCATGTTCAGCAAACCAGTTTGAGATGATTTGAGCTTTGTGACAGTATGTTATTTTGCTGGAAGAAGCAGATTGATACTCCATGGTCATAAAGTGATGGACACGGTCAGCAACAATACTCAGATAGGCCAAGGTTGTTTAAATGATGCTCAGTTGGTAGTAAGGGGTCCAAGGTGTGTCAAGAAAATATTCCCCACATCATTACACCACCAGCAGCAGCCTGAACCACTGATACAAGGCAGGATGGATTCATGCTTTTGAGTTGCTCACGCCTAAAATCTGACTCTATTATCCAAATGTCTCAGCATAAATCTGACACTAATTAGACCAGGACACACTTTTCAATCATCTATTGTCCAATTTTGGTGAGCTTGTGTGAATTTTGTAGGCTCAGTTTCCTGTTCTTGGCTGATAGGAGTGGCACCGTGTATGGACTTCTGCTGCTGTAACCCATCTGCTTCAAGGCTTGACATGTTGTGTATTCATAGATACTCTTCTGCATACCTTGCTTGTAACAACTTGTTTTTTGAGTTATTGTTGCCCTCCTATTAATTCAAAGCAGTCTGGCCATTCTCCTCTGACCTCTGGTATCAAGAAGGTATTTTCTGCCAGAGAACTGCTGCTTACTGGGTATTTACACTCCATGCTCTGTAAACCGTAAAGATGGTTGGGTGTGAAAATCCCATTAGACCAGCCCATCTGGCACCAACAACCGTGCCATGTTCAAAGTCACTTGAATCACCTTCCTTCTTCATTCAGATGCTCCGTTTGTACTTCAGCAGTTTGTCTTGACCATGTCTACATGCCTAAATAACTTGAGTGGCTGCAGTGTGATTAACTGATTAGACATTTTCAATAACAAGCAGTCAAACAGGTGTACCTAATAAAGTGGCCAGTGAGTCTATATTGCTTATATACACAATATCCCTAGCAAAAGAATTTGAGTTAATGTGTTACATTTTACTGCCAGTTTTAAACATATGCTGAATACTTAACCTTATGTATTAAGAGATCTAACTAAGTCAAACAGAGCCTCTTTTATGATAGAGAACTCTAGATGTAGGCTTACCATAAGATGATGTTTAAAAAATAGTGGTGTATATGTGGACATGACCACAATTTACAGTGCTATGAATATGCCGAGCTGTTGCTATTTGCCCCTGCAGACCTTCTAAGAGTTCTTTTTATTAATGTACAGTAGCATCTAGACAGTGGTGAGCCTGCACACTGTCATTCCCCACACACAACTACAGATGTAAGGTTACGCATACAAAAGATAAAATGGGTCAAAGCCAAATCGAAACGACCAAAGCACACGAATTTCACTGCTATGTGAGAAAACTAAATGCAGTCATGCAGCCGTGACAGAACAGCCACAGCTATGGGTGCACTGAGTCTCAATATAGTCACAAACAGAAGTGACCTATTGTGATACACGTGTTATATTACAGCTCAGCCTTTGTCTGCATGTCAGAGGAAATACAAACGTTGGTGAGATGTAATACAAAATATATTTCAAGTTAAAGCCACAGTGTTCTTCAAAAGAGTTCTCTTATTGATCTTTTGGCGCGCTGCAAATGTGTCACTGTTGCTACTGCTACATTAGCCACTGTTTTTCTGTGGTTTTTAAATTAATGAAATAATCTTCACATTGTATAATCGATTTTAGGTAACTGTTCCTGTCTTTTTTGCAGACTGTTTTCAGTTTTTTAAATGTTGTTGTTTTTTTAATCACTTTTTTCTTTTGAAAGTGGACCTATTGTGCTCATTTTCTTATTTTTATTCTTGGACTCTAGAAGGAGTAGCTGATTCACAGTTCAAAATATTTATTTGTTCGGTTCATCCACTATCTGAAACAAAGTCCCTTTGTCATCCCCTTAAAGCCAACGTTCTTCTGATTGACTGCCCCTTGCAACCAGAAGGTTTGAACAGCAGGTGGGCGGGGCTTTTGTGCTCACAGCCGGAGCGGTGTGCCTGAGATGATTATGTTAGGCTGGCCCTTCTCATTATTCTCAGGCATTACTTGTACATACGCTGACCTCATTATTTGAAACTTTAACACGTTAACACGAGCATCCTGCATTGTAACAGTGTATATATGTTATAAAATCAGAAAAAGCATGATAAATTACTTTAAATTTTATCTATTTAAGTGAGAAGTATCTTGTTTTAATGTACTTCTCCCTACCCAGTACCCCTATAGCTATCCTCCTGGTGTCCCTCTTTCACTTATGATCCTTCTATGTTTCCAGCTCCTTCCATCTATATCTCATGTTTATTTGACGTTTGTCTCTTTGCTCCCATCCACCCTGGCCCTCCACAACAGAGCCGACTGGAGAAAATGGCTGAATTTCAGCAGAGGGGGGAGGATCTTGAAAACAGCTTTTCAGAATGCGAGAGACTACTGGAGGAAGCCCAGGGACGACTTGCATACCTAGAAGAAAGAATGAAGGAGGGAGATGAGGATGAAGAGCAAGAGGCTGAGCTGCAGAAAGTGCAGGCTGAAGTAAAAAAACTGAAGAAGGATGAAAAGTCTTTCAAGAAACTGATAGAAGAATACTGGAAAGAAGAGAAAAAACTTCCCTGGAATGTAGACACCATCAGC
This sequence comes from Etroplus canarensis, assembly GCA_015106775.1. Taxonomy (NCBI): domain Eukaryota; kingdom Metazoa; phylum Chordata; class Actinopteri; order Cichliformes; family Cichlidae; genus Etroplus; species Etroplus canarensis. The sequence goes on from VUQH01074107.1 coordinate 6,386, forward strand.
AAAGATGGTTTCAGCAAGGTATCATGGAGCATCAAGCCCACATGATTTAGAGTAGCTTGTTATTGTCCTGTTTTATCAATTTCCGTCATGTTGTTTTGTAGAGTATACTCAACACTGAACCTGTAAGAAAGGAGGAAACTGAGGAGGAAAAGGTGGAGAAGCACAAGACCTTTCTGGAGAAATATGCAAAGGAAATCAAGCACTTTGGTATGCAAACGTGATTGTCTTCGTGCTCCCACATATTGTCCTGTTCTGTCCTGCCCCTTATCTCCTCCCCTACTCACTTCCTTTGGTAATATGGAAAATGAGGGGCATTCAGCTCCCATTCTTAAAGATTTTCCCTGGAATTGCAAAGGAACTGGACTTATTTACCTTTGTGTAAAATAGATGATAGTATTTAGTAGCTGTGATACACTTGAGCCTAGTATGTACAGGTGGAATAGATAAAAAGGTGGATTGATAAAATTTTGGGAACTTAAGCTTAACTTTTAGATTTCATATAAAAATTATGTGTTATAGATACAAGTTATTAAATGTGTTGTATACTTGTTTTTAAGGGGCTATTCTGGGGAAGAGGCTCTGAAAGCTTTTAGTTGACATTTACTCAGATCCAGCATTTCCCATGAAGTAACAAATGCATTTTTTCCATGAAGGCATGGCTTTTCTCATCTGCTTTGTGTATTATTGTACTTGGAGTTGCATAAACAAGACAACACCCTGTGAACATGTCTTGAAAGGATTCCCACTAGCTGAAAATTAGAAGGCTTAACAATTTTGCATGTCAGATTTCAGTCTTCTTGCTTTATATGGAAATGGATGAAGAGCAAAATTCAGTGTGTCAACACATTTTAAACTCATATTTTACTTACTATTTTATTATTTTAAGATGTAAGGCTTAAACTTTCTTCAAGCTCAAAATGAGAAACCTCTTGTAGTGTTGTTTTAGAGTAAGAGTTCCTTTTTAAAAAGTCTTAAACACAGGCCTATTTTTGTATCTGCCCCCATCCTACTTCTCGTATCAGCAGCCACATCCTGATAAAAAAAGGAACTGGGTGACGTGTTTTATGAAGTAAGAGTTTTTATGTGCTGATGTGTGATGGTATAAAGAGGGTTTGAGGACCTGAATGCACGACTGCACGATGTATGGTGAGGAAAACAGAAGGCAAACTTTATTTAAGTTGAAAGGTTCATAAACATAAACAAAGTTTATGAAATATATATGCACGGGGAGCAGGAACACGCGCCAATGAACTAAAGAGAGCCAGTGTTATAGACTTGGGGAAACAGAAGGCAAAGGAGCACAGGTGACAACAATCAAGGAAACACGGGAGACGACAGGAAGAAAAACTAAACCCAAACCATAGGATACGAAATAAGAGAGGAATCCACAAAGACTTACACAGAGAAGTTCAAAGAACACACATGGAAAACACAGAGGAGGCAGGGAAAGAATGTAAAACATAACTGCTTAGAACAGAACTCTAAGAGCCTCAAACACAATGACAATATATAGCTCAGATACTACAAAAAGATCCTGTAACCAGAATAATAACAAAACATGGGTTCCAAACATGCAGATTTTAAGGGACATGGGAGCGAGCGACTAAGGAGCAGGAACCACCTCACGGAATGCCAACTTGGGGTCCGCGATGAAGGACCGTCCACGTCAAGGGAAGCTGTTGTGGAAACAAGCAGCAGAGTAGAACGAGCATAGCACATAGCATAGAAGGAGCCACCTCATGGGCTGCCATTGTGGAGGCCGGTGACATAGCAGGAGCTGCCCCAAAGGTAGAGCAGCAGATAAGAGGAGGCTGAATACTCCACTGACTGAGGTGGGGGCCCTTGGGTGGCCACCCTGGGTGCCCAGGCAGTTAAGCTTGGGGGAGACTAGCCCTGACGTGGGGACCTGAACTGCAGAGCAGAGAGAGTGAAGCAGGAGCTATCAAGGAGAGAAAGAAGCTGAACTGACTAGGGAGACAGAAACAAGGGAAGCAAGGGACATGAAGACAGTAGCTTCAGGGGACTGGTTCTGACTCAGGCTGAGAAGCTGGGGGTACAAACGCCAAGTCAGGCAGCACAGGTGTCAGGGGCACCAACTCCAGGTCAGGCTCTATAGGGATCTGCTCGGGCCCTGAAGTTAGAGAGGCTGAAGGGAGCCCAGATATAGGTGCCAACTCTGGAGAGACTAGAGGAGGGGGCCCTGCCATTGACAGCCCTGCCTCTGGCAGCCCTGCGGGTCCTGCCACTGACTCAAGCAGTCCTCTCTCTGCCAGTCCTGCCACTGACTCGGGCCCTCCCTCTGCCAGCCCTTCCGCTGACTCAGGGGGCCCTCCTTTTGTTGGCCCAGCTGCTGACTCAGGGGGCCCTGCCCCTGCCACTGGTGAAGAGGCTGCCTCAGGCTGCTCTTGTATTTCGGGCCTGGTAGGTGCTAAAGACGCTGGACAAGCTCCAGGGTTAAAGCCATTAGCTCCAATTGAATGGAGTGATAATTGTCCTGGGAGAAGGTAATGATTACAGGGAAATGGCTTGGCTGGTTGAGAGACAGGGTAGCTGGTCCTCCAATGGGCTGAGCAGGTGCGATGGAGTGGGAGTGCTAGATGGCACTGTGCAGACCAGCAATGTGCCTGCTGAGCTGACCAGGGGTCTCTCTGCCGCACTTGGTGGTGAGGCAGAAGAGCTGGGCTGCAGTGAGGCCGAGAAGCTGAGCTGTAGCATAGATGCCTGAACCTTTGAGCAATGGTAGAAGCTTATGGCAACAAAGTCCTTGAGCCAGGGGAGATGACAGGAAGTAAAATATAACGCAACAGATACAAAAATAGGAATGGAAATGCACAAATATTCAAACTAATCATAGAGTAACTTAAAAAACACAGAGAGGGCAGGAAAAGAACATTAAACATAACTGCTTGGAACAGAGCTCTTAAGAATCTACAACACAATGACAAGACACAACTCAGATACTACAGAAAGATACTATAACCAGAATAATAACATGAGTCCCAAACATGCAGGTATAATGGAAATGAACACGAACAGAACTGAGCCAGTAATGGCAACCTGGAATAAAACTGAACATCTAACTACATGAGACTAAAAAACCCAAATAATACAAGACAGCATCAGCAGGCTAGAAATAAGAATATGAGCATAACCTAAATACAAAAACCACAGACCATGACAGCAGTAGTATTTTCCTGACTTAAGCCACATTATCTGCAGTTCCAGCACTTAGAAAGCATCCATTTTATATTTGGCGCAGTCTCTAGCTGTGAACACAGAATCCTCACCCATCTACTGTTAAAAGTTCAGCTATTCAGAAGACAGTCAGCTCAAAGGGAGGGAGATCAGCACTATAATGGTCCACCAAGGGCCAGTATATGTTAAAAAGGATTATTGTGAACTGTAAATCATTGAAAGCAACTTTTATACAATCCTACAATAAAGTGATGGAGCTGAAGAAGTTCCCATTTAAAGCCATTACCTTTTTTTAAAGTCTAAAAGAAGTTTTTAGAGCTTTCTGTATGAGATGTTTCTGTGTTTGATTTTAGGGGGAGGAGTATTTTTTTTGTTCATTTTCTGATGCTTATGGTGTATTTAATAAATAATCAGTTATTATTATTATGCATCACTGCTGAACACACAGTTTTTGGCTTGTCCTTCTATCCTTTATAAATCTTGTTACACCACAGGAGCTGACTTGTTTGCTGGATCTTTACCAAATTCTGTGTGGTTAATACCGATGATATGATAACATTTATGAGATTGTAGGGTCAAAGGTCAAGGTCACAGAGTCATTAGTGAAATTCTTGTTACCACCACAGGAGCTTACAGAACTGCTGGATCCTTACCGAATTTTGTATACTTTATCTCTATGATGGTAGAAGAAGTGATGACTTTTTTGTGGGATCAAAGGTCAAGGTTACATGGGGTGGTCAGTGATAATCTCATTACCATTATAGGAGCTGACTGGGCACTTGGATGCTCATCAGTGCTCGTATGATTGTGTGTATGTAGCATAATGCTAGAACTGACTGTGTATTTACCAGGTATGCTGCGGCGCTGGGATGACAGTCAGCAGTATCTATCAGACAATCCACATCTGGTGTGCGAAGAGACAGCTAATTACCTTGTTGTCATTTGTATTGACTTTGAGATAGATAAGGTAAGTGCAGTAAGAAGCATGTGCATGCATGTTGTGGGTAAATTTCAGCCAGGTAGAGCATTGTAAATTCTCCATGTATACTTGCAGAAGCATGCCCTCATGGAGCAGGTGGCCCACCAGGCCATCGTCATGCAGTTCATCTTGGATTTGGCTCGGGCACTGAAGGTTGACCCAAGAGGCTGCTTCAGACAATTCTTCTCAAAGGTCAAGGTATGCATGTTACTAAAACATCCTTTACTGTGCAGTCACCATGGGGAGTTGGTTTGTTTTGTTTGTGATTTTAGAATAATTTGGTCTTTGTGTCCAATGTCAGACTGTAGACAAGCCTTATCAAGACACATTTGACCATGAGCTGGAGCTGCTGAAGGAGCGGGTCCGCAGCTGTGCGCAGATTCGCATGGAGAACGCTATGAAGGAGCTGGAGGAGGAGGAGAGGCAGAGGAGACTGGGCCCTGGTGGTTTAGACCCTGTAGAGGTCTATGCCTCACTACCAAAGGTAAAAACACATGCACACAAACATACACTTGAGAGAATTTGCAGCATGCAGATAACATGCTGGAACAGAGGGTGAAGAGAGGACTGTTGGTGGTGATTGGTAACTTTATTTTTAAAGAATTTCAGTAAAACTCAAGGTAGGTGAAAACTGGAAGATTCTGAAGCTGATTTAACAAGGTGACACTAATACTGGAGGCTTTTTCTCCTGAGTCATCTGATATAAAATTGCCTGATTTTTAAAAGGAGATTGGTGGCTGTTAAGAAATACACAAATTGTTTAATGTCAATGCATTCCTAAGAAAGATTGCTTTTGTCTTTTTTTCATGAATTGGGTGTCAATGTTGTTAGTACTGTTGCCTCACAACAAGAGGGTCTTGACTTCAAATCCTGTGTTCTTGTTCTTGCATAGGTTTTCTCTGTTTTGTCCTGCCATTGAAAAACATACCAAGTTAATGCTGCCTGTGCCCAGGACACTCTTCCAAAACAGTTTCTTAATCTAAACTTTTTACTTCCTGGTTAAGAGAATTAAGTCAAAGTTAGTGGTGAAATGTTCACTGACATCAGGCAATAGATTATATTCAGAACCACAGTGCATGCAGTTCAGTTTCATCTTTGACAAGTTAGGTGAGAAATTTCCTGCCCACTCTGTTGCAGTATCACAAACTCTGTGGCCTACTCTCTTTTTATCTTAGTAAATGATATTGCATGTTTAGAATTTATGTAGTTCCCACACTCACTGTAAACTACGATGTCCAGTATGAATTCACTTCTACAACATTTTATGTTGCCGCACACATGTGTCCTGGACCTGTGAAACAACAGCATCTCCCGTTACATTTACTTTATAGAGCACGTCAATTACTTGGTTCTGATGTGCCAGCTGAAACTGAAAGCCACAAGAATCAAAACTACAGAGCACCCAATAGATGTGTTAATAAGACAGTAGGCCTACGCCCTGTTATATACATGATCTTATTTATAGTTTTTTTCAAATCACTATGTAGTGTGGTCCCCTGCTATTTTTATTAAGCAGGGGAAGGGAGAAATTGAGATTCATGTTCTTTATATGTACATTATTCTACGTAATCAGCATTGAGAAAATGGTATTTCCTCTACAGACCTCACATCACATTGAATATGTTCTATTACGTAATGATTCACAACCTCTACGGACATACACTGCACTGATTCCATTCTTTTAACTGTGTTTACATATTAATCTTATTGTAGTCACGAGATAAAGAACAATTTGTCCACACAGTTTATTTTTATAGATATTCCAGTCCTGAATTTGCAAGGATTGGCTCTTATCTAGGATTTTGCCAGTAAATATTACAGTGACCCTTTCCTATTTGCACTGGTCACACTAAATACAGTACAGTAGTATACAGTGGGGGTGGGGTGCTTCAACTGAGGATATTGTCAAGCAGTGGAAGGAACACTTCAAGGATTTCCTCAGTCCCACTGACACACCCTTCATAGTTAATTAGAGTCTAGGAACAAAGGGTACGACTTGGTTATCACTGGGGGTAAGGTTACTGAGGTAGTTTAACAACTCCTCAGTGGCTGGGCCCCTGGGGTGGATGACACTCATCCCAAGTTTCATAAAGCTCTTGATATTGTGGGGACATCTTGGTTGGATCGCCTCTGCAGTGATGCATGGAGATCTGGTGTGGTGCCTACATACAGATTGGTAGACAGGGGTGGTGGTCTCCCTTTTTGAGAACGGGGACTGGAGGGTGTGCTTCAATTACAGGACTCTCACACTCTTCAGCCTCTCGGGAAAGGTCTGTGCCTTTCCCGGGTGCTGGAGAGGAGAGTCTGTCAGTTAGTCAGAGCTTGGATTCAAGAGAAACAATGTAGTTTTCCCCACACTGGACCATCTCTTTATCGCCTCTCAAGGATATTCGAGGGTATATGAGTGTTTGCCAAACCAGCCTACATGTCCTTTATGGACTTGGAGAGGGTATTTGACTCTCTGGGTAGACTGTGGTGGGGGCTTCAGGAGTAAGGGGTATTTTTTCCATTGTGACAAGCTATTCAGTCACTGTACAACCGTTAATCAGATTCAGCTGCTTTGGTGTTATTGAAATCAACAACAGGTGCAGTAGTTTTGATTTGGCTAGGGTCAGTGTCACTACTGGTAGTGTGAGGCAATATCTGTTGCACAGGTAGTCCAACTTCTCCAGGATGGTACATTTATACATGCCATTGTCAGAAAGTGTGCTATGTTTCCCAGCTATGTCTCAGGAGCATGGAGGAGATTCCAAAAGACAGATAGTTACTCAGAGAGAGCTGGATAGGGCTGTAGAATGTCCTTAACCCATCAGCAAGACCAGTATCTGCTCCTTTGTGCAAGGAGGAAGAGGATGAGCACTGCCAGAGCCCTACAAAATGATTTCCAAAAGGCCACTGGTGTGAATGTCTCTGACCAAACAATCAGAAACAGACTTCATGAGGGTTGCCTGAGGGCCCAACATCCTCTAGTGGGCCCTGTGCTCAGTACCGAGCACCGTAAAATTCGATTGGCATTTGCCATAGAATACCAGAATTGGCAGGTCTTCCACTGGCACCCTGTGCTTTTCACATATGTGAGCAGGGTTACCCTGAGCACATGTGACAGACAGGAAAAGGTTCTGGAGAAGCCATGTAGAACATTATGCTGCCTGCAACATCGTTCAGCATAACTGTTTGGTGGTGGGTAAATGATGGTCTAGGAAGGCATCGCTTACCCAGTCTGGAGGGATACACAGACTTCTACAGGCTAGGCAACGGCACCCTGACTACAATTAGGTCTGAGGATAAAGTCCTTGAACCCACTGTCAGACCCTAGGCTGGTGCAGTGGGTCCTGGGTTCCTTCTGGTGAACAACAATGCCCGGCCTAATGTGATGAGAGTACGCGTGTAATCTCTGAAGAATGAAGGAATTGACACCAAGATTCAAGATTCAAGAGCTTTATTGTCATTTCAACCACATATAGCTGACGCAGAAATAGCGTTTCTCCAGGACCTGGTGCAACATATAAACATATGACATGTGACAGAGACATATGACAGAAGGTCTCAATAAAACAGAGCTAGGACAAATAAATAAAGTGCAGCGTGTGCAACATATACAATGGTTGCAAACAATGCAAAGAACCCCCTACAATGCAAAGAACACCCTAATTGTGTACAAAGTCCAACATTGTAGAAAACAGTACACAAGAAAGGCAATGAAAAAGACAACACAAGAACAAGACACTAGCGCTGAAAGAAAAGAAGTGATGTGCGGTAGCAGCGTTTGAGGTAGTGCAGCTTGTGTGTGTGAGTCAGAGAGAGAGAGAGAGGGACAGGTTTAATAGTGTTATGCAGTTCTGGGTTTGTGTGTATGGTTTAGTGTGAGGGGGTGTTTTG
>VUQH01074109.1:0-12703 GCA_015106775.1 Etroplus canarensis
TCCAGATGCTTGAAGGTGCCACGTTCATCTGTTCAAACAATTATCCACAAGTATAAACAACATGGGAATGTCCAGCCATCATACTGCTCAGGATGAAGACGGGTTCTGTGTCCCAGAGATGAATGTATTTTGGTCCGAAGCATGGGAATCAACCCCAGAATCAAAGCTAAAGACCTTGTGAGGATGATGGCTGAAGCTGGTCAGAGTGTGTCATTATCCACAGTCAGACAAGTCCTGCACTAAAAGGCCACTCAGCCAGGAAGAAGCCTTTACACCAAATTCAACATAAAAAAGTCAGATTACAGTTTGCAAATGCACACAGGGACAAAGATCCTAATTTCTGAGACATGTCCTATGGTCTGATGAAACTAAAGTGGAACTGATTGGCCATAATGACCATTGTTACATTTGGAGGAAAAAGGGGGAAGCGTGTAAACCTGAGAACACCATCCCAAATATAAAGTATGGCAGAGGCACTGGAGGCCAAAGTAATGCCGTCCAGAGTAAGTATCTGGTTAGAAAGACTGTTTCTGAGGTTTTTAGGGCCAAATACAATAACCTCAGTTTTGTCTGAATTTAAAAGTAGAAGATTACAGGTCATCCACGCCTTTATGTCTTCAAGACATGGCTGTAGTTTAACCAATTGATTTGAGTCATCTGGCTTCATAGATAAATATAGCTGGGTATCATCTACATAGCAATGAAAATGTATGCAGTGTTTTCTAATAACACTGCCTAAGGAAAGCATGTATAACGTAAAGAGTACTGGTCCCAGGACAGAACTCTGTGGGACTCCATGGCTAACTTTTGTCCTTGAGGAAGACTCCTTGTTTACATACACAAATTGGAATCTGTCGGATAAATACAATTCAAATCAGCGTAATGTATTCCCTTTAATAACAACAGTGTTCTAGCCTCTGTAGTAAGATGTTGTGGTTGACTGTATCAAATGCTACACTGAGGTCTAGAAAAACACAGCGACGAGTCCACTGTCAGAAGCTATAGGATCATTAATAAGCTTCACTAGTGAGATTTCTGTGCTATAATGAACTCTAAATGTCGACTGGCACTCTTCAAATAAATCATTCCTTTGCAAGCCATCACACAGTTATTTTGCAACAACTCTTTCAAGAATAGCAAATAGAAATAATTTTGGCAATCCTAACTCATCTGAAACAAGAGAAGTTCACTCTGGTTTAATATCAGACAGTGAGAAAAAAATGTTTGTGTCTTTTTACACAGTGTATGTAAACTTCTGGTTTCGACCTACAGCCATACCATTTACATGGGGGACTCACATCAGTAATTAAACTAGCAAATTCTACATCCAATTTCACAAATAAACTTTATTAACATTATTGAACATTATTAAAACTCGAAACACCTATAACCTTAATAAAAAACTTAATAATATCTCTAACCCCACTCAAATGTGGTACCACCCAGAACCTTTTTAAAAGCATGCTCAGAGCACTGGGGACTCTTTTAACACAACACCCCTTGGAGGGAAACACAGGTGAAACTTATAACATTCCCCTAATTATCCAGATTACATTAAAATTATTTCTTATTTGCCTAAAACTTATTAATAATCAATTATCATTTTCAGGCCAGATCTGCCAGTACCAGCTGACAGGCCACACCAGAAGAAACAAATAAAATATTACATCAGTCTGTTTGTGTGTATATTTCTTGATGAATTTCCACCCATGTGCCAATATGATATATTAGTAATGAAGTGAACATTCATTACACCTTCCCTTTCACTCTGGCTGCTATCCGTCTGTCACAAAGCACCCCTGACCCTCATCTCCACCCACTCCACCCTGCCTGCACGCTCTTCTTCACCTCTCTTGTGCTCTGTCCGTTGCTTTGGTTGATCCCAGGTATTTAAACTCAGTCACCTTCACTACATCTGCTCCTTGCATCTTCATCAATCCATCTCATTCACACACATGTACTCTGTCTTGCTTCTATTGACTTTCATTCCTCTTTTCTCCAGTACATACCTCTTCCACACCAGGGTCTCTTCAACTCTCTCCCTACTCTCACTGCAGATCACAACGTCACCTTCAAAGATCACAGTGTCACCTGCCAGACTTCATCTGTCAGCAGCATGTCACCAATGTCACCACTGCAACCAACAAGGGGCTCAGAGCCGATCCCTGATGTAATCCCACCCCCATCTTGAACCCATCTGTCACTCATACCACACGCCTCTCCTCTGTCTCGCTGTTCTCACACATTTTCTGCCCCAAACTCACATACTTCTCTGTTGCTTCTGACTTCCTCATAAAGTAACACAGTTCCTCTCTTGGCATCTAGCCATCTAGGTAATGCTATGCAGCTAAAAAGCAAATTTCCAGGAAACTACGCTGAATAACTAGATGAAGGCTAGACTGGGGTTAATCCTTCTCAATGCCAAACTCCAGAAGCAGGATGAAGCTTTGTTTCATGGCAGAATCCAATAGTATCCAGTAGTTCCAGCAAGACATATACACAAGATCATGTAGTAGCTCTATTCCTTAATTTGTTGTTTTGACTGTAAAATTTATTTTCAGGCTAAACTTTCTGCTTTGCAGAAGCTTTCCAGTCCATGGTGGAACAGAGCAGTGTGGCTGGCTCTCAGCAAAGTGGCATCAGACATGCTGACAGAAAGGCTGGAGAGGTGAGTTTTTGAGGTAGAAATCATATTAATTCCCTTGAGTATAGTATTTCTATTCTCTTGAACTAGATTCTTTGACATTTATATTAAACATTACCTCTGCTTCAGTTGATGTCAAGTAGATAAGATCAAGGAGTCAGATATAATTTATATAAACATTGTGGAACCTATGGAAGTAACTTTTGCATCTTCAAATAAATCTGAACCGTGTAATTCTGGGTATTCATTGACAGCGGAACTTTGGTTAAAAACATTCAGGGAGTAGTAATAGAAAATTACAGAAGAATTTAGGAATGTTTATAGGGAAGCTAAATTAGGAAATGCAATTAAACTGGAGGTTTCATCAGAAAGAAAAGAAATGTTTACTCTCTACAAGTTTTCTTTGAAACATCGTTAACTATATCTGCTCTTCTTCAGCAAAGTATTTTTTATTTTTCTGGTGGCACTGTCTTCAGTAGGTTTAAGATTAAGATTTATATACTGTAGTTTCCATGCTGTAACATTTTTTGTCCTGAAGATGGCAGCAAAGGCCATTTCTCCTTATACTTATTGTGACATTATAACTGTTATGTTGACCATAAAAATTATGTTTTATTTAATATTTATAAAAAAAATTTGCTGGCTGGTAATTTTAAATATTACAGGTAATATCAGCACCACAACATTTTATGTTTTTCTCTATAAGTCTGTGATGCCACACGAGGGCATGCCAGAAAACAGTTCTACTTCACAAACCACACTGTGAGTGCCACCCTGCTACAGGGTGACAGGTTTGAACAGTATAACTTTCCCAAACAAGCTCTGAGGCAACACCATGTGCTCACTGTAGACCGGCTGAAGACTGAGCTTAGCCTCATCTGCAGCAAGGAAGAGTTCAGATTCCGTAGAGGTGCCATAGACCTGCTCCAGCTGTTCGTGGAGAATGATCAGAATCAGAATACTTTATTAATTCCAGAGGGAAAATTGCAACAACCTTGGGGAAGTCTTTTTTAGAGACTGTTAACAATCCTCATCACCACACCTGTGACTACAGCACAAGCTGAGAGGTGTTTCTCAAATATGAACAGAATTACGACTTTCCTGAGAAACACAGTGAAATGAGATTTTAACCAGAAAGTCAGAGTAAAATTTATGCTCAAGTCATGCTGATCGGTGTTTAGTGTATTCCAGTGTGCTGTTAAGGTTTACTTTGTTTGTTTACACAGATCATTAAAATGTCTGGATTTTAATTTGATTTGGCATAGAAAGGGTGATAACTGAATGTACCACAATGGCTTTAAGATTTCCTCCACAAAATGTGCTGGTAGTTCAGTTTTAATGTTTAATGTTTATAATTCCCACTGTTTGTTTATGTTTCTGAATGGTTTAATTATTGCTTTATGTGTTTGTGCTATGTGGTACTAATAAACCCATGCTGAGCTAAACTTAAAAAAGTTTGGTACCTGCATGTTTTAACAACTGATTTTCTCTTTTTTAGTGCAGCAGTGGCTCAGTCTGTTGCAGGACTTGGTTGGGAACCAGAGGGCTTCTGAGGCTTCCAGTTCAAGACCTGCCTGGACCTGAAGGCCAACTGAAGACCCTGTCATGGAGCTAGCTAGCTAGCTAGTTAGTGATAGATAGCTAGATAGATAGCTAGATAGATGGAAGTGGACTGGAGGCCAGAGAGGTGTTGGTTCACCCCCCTTCTGAGCACTGCCGAGGTGCCCCTGAGCAAGGCACCGAACCCCCACTGTGCTCCTTAGCGCCTGCAATAGGCTGCCTTGCTCCCTTCACCTCTTTCAACACTGCATATCGCTGCTTCTGCTGTGTGTTAAAGTGCATGTAAAAAGTGTGTTGTGATTTGCAATTTCCTCCATCCAGAGATTAATAAAGAATGTTCTTCTTCTTTGTTAGCTTAGCAGTGTTTATTTTACCAGATAAATGGATTTTTAACAATCACATTAAGTCACCGACTGATGGTATGAAGTTTGTTTGCACCCCAGCACCAGCCGTCACCGCTTCCCACCCTTCTCTGTCACTCAGACTTCACCCTCTGTGGCTACGGGCAACATCATGAAACTCTGCAAAGCAACATTCAGGCTTGTGCTGCTGAACGGCGGTTTAAGTTGAAGAACTTGGTGGTCAGGCTCTGGTCCATAAAAGTATTACTTTGCCAGTATACATATAAAAGTTGTTGTATTGTGTTTGATATTTTCCCATTTTGAAATAACCCAGCCATGGGGCCCACAAGCCAGTGTACTCCTAGTGTTGGAATATCTCTGACAAATAGAGTAGAAATTAATAAACTGTCCATGGAGAAACTGCCAGACTTGACTGGATCAGACAGGCTGTAGATCTGAGGCAAACAGGGTATCATGGACCACTTTCGAGTTAGTTAAATGCAAATGAATATGATGCTGCTGTTATCTACAACTGGTCAAGGCAGATGGCTGCCCCTCCCTGAGCCTGGTTCTGCCGGAGGTTTCTTCCTGTTAAAAGGGAGTTTTTCTTTCCCACGGTCGCCAAGTGCTTGCTCATTCTGTAGGGGATCATCGGATTGTTGGGGTTTTCCCTTTAACACTGTTTTATCTTTACCCTACAGTGTGAAGCTCCTCGAGGCGACTTTTGTCGTGAATCGGCGCTATATAAATAAAACTGAATTGAAATTGAATTGTATAGTAACAATCAGTGTTGAAGTTGTCATTTTAAAAAAGTATAAAACATTATTCTTTTTAAAAGAGTAGTACATAACATTTTTAATTACTGTCTGGATAAAGGAGCTCATTACACTGTACATTGTTTTTGCTTTAAATGGACTGGTGCTTATACGTTTAATGCTTTTCTACTCCAACTAAGCACTCAAAGCCCTTTTTTACTCATACAGCACTTCTGTGCCTTTAAGTGCTTTTTATTATCATGCACGCTTTGGACTGGAGAAGCCAGGGACTGAACCGCTCAGACCCCTTACTCTGAAATGCACAGTCAAAAAAAAAAATGTACCAGTTAACAATACAAATGTTAGGCTACAGTCTCATACAATGGCACAAATTCCTAACCTCATGAGAGCACACAAGAGCTTTCTTTTAGTGTTTAACTATGAGCACAAAGCCAACAGCAAAGCTGAAAACCAGCCCAAGAGCATTTTCACAACAATCACCTCTGTGCTTCTATAGCAGAATCAGGTACAGGTTGAAATGGAGGCTACAATGCTACAAGTATGGCTGCTCCTCACTGCTTTTGTTACCTGTTGAAGATAAGGCTCTGACTGCTCGGCTGGGGTCGAGATACCCTCTGCTTATCGGCCAGTCTTCACTACCGGCTGTGCAGATGCTTGCAAGGAGGGGGTGTCCTGTCAGCAGCAGTGGACAGTTCATTCTCTCTTGGACGCATCATTCTTGTCCCTTTATGCAATAGAAATGCGGGCCCGGGTATGAAAAGAGATGGCTGTAGTACAAGCAGCAAACTTTTACTGAACACTGAACAATTATTCTGACAATATAAACTAATCTGTTACAGTAAGTGTAGGTGTTTGGCGGCCTGCGAGAGTCTGGGCCCTGAGAGCAGTTGCTTTGCCTGGTTAGTAATCTACCCTGGCTGCTCGTGAGCATTAAAACAGTAATGAGCATGTTGCTTTATGCCTCTGTCAGTGCTCTCAGGTGAGTCTTTTGATCTCAGGCATTTTGAGGAATCAGAGTGAGGAGGTAGATTTAATATGGACTCTCAGCATACAGCAGATTCCAACTGGGATCATGCCAAGGCTCGAGTTCCTGAATTTGACCTAAACAATCACTGCAATCTGATGAAAAACATAGTTTTTTTCTTTCTTTCTCACCCTGTCTAAGGGTTTATAACTTTAAAATTCCCATTCCATAAATGTCAGTTTTATCCAGTACTCCAATACTGCTGCCTTTGTCCTTTGGCATCTGTGCTTGATATGCTGCCCACTGCAGTGTTAGCCGCCCACAGATAATTGTCCCATTTTAAAGATCTGCAGTCTGTGTTAGGAGGCTAGTGGTGGCACGAGTTGCAGGTTTATCAGCCAGGAGGCAAAAGTTTGCATCCTGTTTGTACTTTAGTCTTTTGCACTCTGCACAGATATTGACCAACAGATTGGTGCAGTGTTATCGGGTCGTATACCAGCCTGTGGTGGCGGAGAAAGGTCTGACTGTGAAGCAAAGCTGGTTATTTACTTGTTGAACATCATTTATACCACAAGCTGTGGACAGTTGTTGAAAAAAACAAGATAAAAATGGAGGAAATGAGCTTCCTTCTGAAGGTTGTTTTGGTTCACAGAGTTAGTGTAAGGACTCTGGTTATTCAGAGTGGAGCTCCTGCTCATCTACATTGGGAGGATTTATTTGAATTGGTTGGGGCTTGTCCATCCAGGAGGAGACCCTGGATAAGACACACTGGAGAGATTATGTATCTTTGTATCTCCCTGGAAGAGCTGGAGGAGGAGGGCGGAGAGGGGAGCGGGATTTCTGTGCATCTCTGCTGAAGCAGAAGAAAATATATGGACTTTGTTGTTTTTCACACACTTTTTCTTTCGCCCTCTGATTATGTTCAGGCACTAAAAGGTGCTTGGTCAGGGTTAGGCAATTAAAACCACTTGCCTAGGATTAGATACTAAATACTTTTTGTTGGGAAAGGAAATAATATGTGTCACAAGGACTCCTTATGTGTAAATTTGATAAACCAGTGCTTTTGACAAACTGGAGGATTTGACAGCCCAGGCATAAGAAGGGGGTCAGCAGGGTGGTGCAGTGACCAGCACTGTCAACTCATCTCAGGTAAGTCCAGGTTTCAATCCATTGCTTGGGCCCTTCTGAGTGGAGTTTGCATGCTCTGCCCATGTTTGTGTGGATAATCAGAACCAGAATCCGATCACTTTATTGATCCCAGGGGGGGAATTGCACTTGTTAAAGATGCTCAGTTGTAAGGTATTATAAATAAAATACATCTGAAAGACAGAAAAATGAAGTTTAATATATATAAACATGTATGTATATAGCGCAAACTATAGCACATATATTTGCCAGCTCTGTCAACATGGGCCAAGATGGCGGCACGACGGTAGCGCGCGGCCACTTCGGAACCAAGGTGGTGCTTGTACCACTGTGATTGCCCCTGTTTTGACCCGGTTTTGACCCGGTATTCGGGTGTTTGGGTGTGTGGATGCCGGGATGGTGGTGTTCGTGTTCGAAAGTCGGAGGTTTGAGGATGACCAGACGCCGTTGTAGCACCGTAGCTCCGTCCACAGATGGTGCTAACTGGCGATGTGGCGGCGTTGCTTTTCATGACCTGCCGGGCAGCGTCCAGGAAGCCAAAGTTTTTGGGTTCCGAGGGGAGTATTGTTGCAGGGCTGATACTGCGGCTGGGCAGTTTCTGGGGGCTCCGATCTCGGCTTGCTGTGTGGACCGGGCCTTCAGTCCTCAGCGTCGCCTGATGCCGGTGGCTGGGGAAGAGGACATTGTGGGGTTTTTTGCTGGGCCGGAGGCGTGCCCTGGCTGGCCGGCATTAACCTTGTATGGGGCACCCGGTCCTCGGGAAACGCTATTTCGTTTTACTGTGTATTTATATATAGTTGAAATGACAATAAAGCAATCCAATCCAATCCAATCCATATATCTCCAAAGTTAAAAACTACATACAGTATGTACAGGATATGAGGATAGAAAGAAATTAGTCAAGATGTCACAGGGAGAAATTTGATGGCCACAGGTAGGACTGACTTCCTGTGGCGCTCTGTAGTTCATCATGGCAGAATAAGTCGGCTGCTGAACCGTGCTCCTGTGCCTGTCCAGCACATCATGTAGAGTATGTGAATTGTCCAATATTTTTCTTAACTTGGACAGCATCCTCCTTTCTGACACCACTGTCAGAGAGTCCAGCTCCTCACCCACAATGTCACCGGCCCTGCAGATCAGTTTGTTAAGTGAGTCAGCTACCTCAACACATAGAGGATGGCACTGGCTACCACAGACTCATAAAACATCTTGAGCATTGTGCAGCAGATAGTGAAGGGCCGGAGTCATCTCAGAAAATAGAGATGGTTCTGGTCCTTCTTGCAGATGGCTTCTGTGTTTAATGCAGTCCAGTTTATTGTTAATGTGAACACCGAGGTATTTTTAGTCCTCCACTATCTCCACACAGACCCCATGGTGTTTTGGTCCGTCTCATGTCTACAACTAATACTTTTGTTTTTGTCACATTAAGCTGCAGATGGTTCTGTTAGCACCATGTGACAAAGTTGCCCAGTACAGTCCTAAAGTTGTCCTCATCACCCTCTCTGATACACCCCGCTACTGCAGAGTCATCAGAAAACTTCTAGAAGTAACCGGTCTCTGTGCAGTAGCTAAAGTCTGAGGTGTAGAGGGTGAAGAGAACAGGAGAGCAAACAGTCCCCTACACTGTCTGACACATGGTACTGCGGCCTCAGATACTGTGGTCTGCCAGTCATTTAGTCAATAATCCAGGCCACAAGGGAGGCATCCACCTGCATGCTGTCAACTTCTCACCCAGTAGAGTCAGCCTGATGGTGAAGTGAAGATGGTGGAGAAGACAAAACAACATTACCCTCACAGTGCACAGTGGCTTGTCCAGGTGAGTGTAGATGCAGTTGAGCGGGCAGATGATGGCCTCCTCAACTCCAAGCCAGGGCTGGTAGACGAACTGGAGGTTGGTTCATTAGGGCACTGACCATGGGTCGGAGCTGGTTCAGGATGGTTCTCTGAAGGTGATGTCAGTGCCATGGGTCTGTAGTCTTTAGGGCCATTGGCAGATGATGTTTTTGACACAGGCATGAGGCATGACCTCTTCCACAGCACATGGGCTTCCTCCTGCAGGTCAAAGATATACAAAGGTGCTGGGTCAACTGGTGATTCTATACTGAATGAGAAAATGAATTGTTGTCTGTCTCTCTGTTAGCCCTGTGTTGGACCGTCTGCGGTGTACTCCACCCAATCCATCGACTTGTTGGCACTGCTTTTGAGCCTACAGTCATGCAGGCAAGTGTAACATTAACAGTTCTTTATCAGCAGGATTAATGAACTTTGGTCAGAGTTGATCAGCATGATAGAAAATTAAAGAAACATAAAGCATCCAGCTTGTAAATGGACGAGTCTGGGAGCCTCTGGGTGTATACACACTGCAGGGATAAATATTGTTTGGCTCTTGTACAGCTGTAAAACTGAGACCCTGAATAGTACTATATTTTATGGCATGGGTGCATGCTGTACTACATTAAGAAATTAATTCCCTGCAAAAAAGAAAGCTACTGGCCCTCTAAAGTGAAGCCTCACTCATTTAGTTGTAGAAGATGAATTGCATCAGTAATGACAAAACATACAACCTACATATCATTTGTGCAACGGTTGCAAATGTTATATCACTCTTTATTGCTAATTCAGACAGAGTAGAGCACGCCAAATAAATCATAGCACTTGCATGAATTATTAAATTATATTTCTTAAGGCTCTTGTTGTAACACAGTGTTATTTGGCTTGTGTTTTTAAATGAATCCACAGGAAAAGGCTGTTCACTTCTCCACAGTCTTTTCTGTTCATAATGCCACTTTTCTCCCACACATGTTGCTTCTCTAATGGTTTTGAATTGAAATTATCATTTTCACCTTATAACTCCTATCCTTGATTTGAATATTCATGCACTGTAAAAAATAAAGGTTCTTTTAAAGGTTCTTGGACAACCTGAAAGGTACGCTAAAAGTTTTAGAACACCCCAATTTTCAGTTTTTTATTGAAATTCAAGCAGTTTAATGACTCATTGTACTCTGAAATGAAAGCAAAGAACAAACAAGCTATTCATTGGACTTGGACTGCTTGAATTTTAACAACAAATTGAAAAATTGGGGTGTTCTAAAACTTTTGACCGGTAGTGCATATATAAAATCCAAATATATATACGATATTTGGATTTTATTTCCAATTTGTGCTTATTTCTCACATTGAAAAATATACATGTATACCCGTGATCACCAATTTTTATATTTATATGTTGGAACAGCAACATAAAAAAATTAATTTCTGCATTTTTTCTAATAAACTCAGTCAACACTTCAGCTGTTTTGGACTTTGTTGTTCATAATATCTTTTGATTGGTGAGAGGGCGCCATGTGTGGGTGATGTCATCTGTGGAGAGGTTTTCAATGTTACAGAAAACCTTTAATCAACAGTTTGCTGACAAATTCAGAAAGATTTTCAAAGGGTTTTAAGCAATAAAAAAAGGTTTTCTGTACCATAGAAAACCTTTCAGTAAGGTTTTGTGCAATATCAGAAAGGTTTTTAAAAGGTTTTTGGCAATAAACAGTTTTTTCTATGGGGTCAGTGTACAAAACCTTTTAAAAACCTTTAGAAAAAACTATATTTTTAAAGTGTATCTGCTTTAGGGTGTGTCCCACATACCATACAAACACTAAAGGGAATATACAAAAGACAACCTGATTTCAGATTTGTTAAATTGCCAAAATCAGACTGAAACTTCAAACATCAGTAAAATAAGCCTTGTTATGTTTTAAAGCTTGTATTTTCTCGGACTCTATGCTCAGCTAAATAGCTAATTTAGCTTATTAGTGTACTGTTGTCATTGGCCATTTTAAACCTATAAAAATAGCTTGAAAAAACTCTCATGTTAAAAAAGGAAAGAAACAGCAGGCAAATACTACAATTTAATACAGTTTCACATGTCCAGCTGTTATCTGTCTTCTTATGTCCACTAATAATGGATTATGGTAGTCTAGATCATCCCTTGTTACATGTGAACAAAGGTATTGTTCAGATAAATTGTTCACATGTGGCATATTTAACAGCTTATACCAGCTTTCAAGCAGCTACACATCAAGTAATTTAGCACAGCCATGTTGTACCCAGAGGTAATGAAACTCTGACAAAGAAAGCACATATAAAGAAGAAAGCAAAAGCTATGGCTTTAAAAGTGATAACTAACACATTCTTGGAAACCACACTAAATGCTATTGACTCATTGGGGACGTGTGGAAGCCCAAATGCAAGGATGGAATAGCCAGATGAAATCTTACACAGTGCATCTGGAAAGTATTCACAGCGCTTCACTTTTTCCATATTTTATTGTGTTGCAGCCTTATTCCAAAATGGATTAAATTCATTCTTTTCCTCAAAATTCAACACACAACACCCCATAATGACAATGTAAAAAAAGTTATTTTGAAATGTTTGCAAATTTGTAAAAAATGAAAAATCAAGAAATCGTGTGTACGTAAGTATTCACAACCTTTGCTCAGTACTTTGTTGATGCACCTTTGGCAGCAATTACAGCCTCAAGTCTTCTTGAATACGATGCAACAAGCTTGGCACACCTATCTTTGCCTAGTTTCACCAACTTTCTTTCCACTGACTAGCTCCATCAATGGTGTCTGCCATGCTTGTTTTGTCCATTGTTGAGATTTCATCTTACCATATCTCACCTCCTCTGGTGCTGTCATGGTTCCCCCTGCCCTCGCTGGTCTGACCCCGCCCCTTCTGTCTCTTTCTACCTCCCCTGCTCTCTCTGTTCTGTCGGGCTGGGCTGGGGACCATTAACCTCCTTCTATTCCAGCTGTGTGATCCGGCCACGCCTCCTCCTCCCACCTGCTGGTCATCAGCTCATCCACCTTGCTGCCTTTTTATCCAGCGGAGGGGCATGAGGCCGACGCTGGATCGTTGTCTTACCTGCGTAAGCAGCCCTGGCCGTTAAACTTACCTCGAAGCATAGTCTAGCCTCGCCTTAGTCTTTTCAGAAGTTTCTAGCCCTTGCCCTCTGCCTCAGCCTTGCCGGTTCTCCTCTAACCTCTGCTCTCCTCTCCCCCAGGAAAAGCCTTGGACTCACGGAAACTCACTCAGGACCCGTTTACTGGAAACCACCGCTTGGGACCCCCCAGCCCACCCTCTGGACTCACCCCTGCACCTTGCACATTCCGTTTAATCTCTGTTACTCCCTTTTTCCTTGCAATAAACCTCAGTCAAACGAGCTTCCTGCATCTGGGTCTGTTCTGGGTAACGGGGACCATGACAGGTGCGGAATTACGAC
>VUQH01074111.1:0-19451 GCA_015106775.1 Etroplus canarensis
GACAGGCAGGCGGAGAAGAGGAAGCCCACAGAGAAGATTCATGGATATAGTGAAGGAGGACATGCAGAGGGTTGGTGTGAGGGAAGAGGATGCAAGGGATAGGATGAGATGGAGGCAGATGAACCATTGTGGTGACCCCTAACAGGAGCAGCCAAAAGAAGAAGAAGAAGTGCCAGGCTTCCAAGCACGCAGCAGAGACAAGAGAACAGAGAAAGAGCTGTGGTCAGTCTTGATTTAAGAAAAGACAAATAGATTTTTTTTTTTAACTTTGACCACCTGCCTCTTTAGAGGTCTCTGCACTGCCCTGATAAAGCAGAAAAAAGGAAATATTTAAAGTAGAAGAAAATTAAAACTGTACTTAAGCTTACCTATTATGTCACATTTTGCTAATACAGCTTTATCATTTTGGTGCACTATATGGGTCAGTATTGGGTCACCCTTTTTAATCCTTGAATTAAAATGTTTCATTTAGTTCCATTACCTCAAGTGTATAAAAATCAAGCACCTAGCCATGCATGCTTTTACAGTCATTTGTGAAAGAATGGGAGCTCACTGAATTTGTGTGTGGTACTATAATCGGATGCCACCCTTGCAACAAGTCAGTTGGTGAAATTTCTTCCCTCCCAGATATTCCACAATCAGCTGTAAGTGGTATTATTTTTAAGTATAAGCATTTAAGGATCACAGTAACTCCTGCATGAATTGGCAGACCACGTAAAGTTACAGACTGGGGTTGCTGAGTGCTGAGGTGCACAGAGTGTAAAAGTCAACAATGATCTGCTGACTCAGTAACTGATGAGTGACAGTTGCACATTAAAGGAAAAAAGAGACTCGCACAAAAATTCTTAAATATTTATTTATTATTTACTGAGTACTTTAACAATTTGATTCTGGAACTTAAGCAGGAACTTGGTGTGGGGTAGACAGATCCTTTTGGAGAAAGAGCACAGCAATATAATTGATCATGTCTATGGCTAAAGTGTGCATTAGTGTGCATGTGCAGTCCTGTGATTGGAGTGTTATATTGTTTTCACTGGTGTCATACTTAATCACCTGCATCTTCTTGTCGGTCCCAGGTTGCCTGGGGACACATTAGCCCAAGCAACCTGGGTCTTTGGTTGTTTTTAATGTAGGTTTAATGTAATTATGGGGTTGGTGATTGTTTTTTTATTATAATTAAAAACTATAGAAAACTTCCATATGGCTTAACTGCTATCTGTGGGTATGGATGCATCCTGTTTATGTAAGAGCCTGGTGAGGCTCATCAGCAGCATGTATAAAAGGCTGCGTGTTTTCTATTTAGAGTGGCTGCTGGTGAGGGCTATATTGTGCTCTATGGCCCTCATGGAAAACATTACACTGTTCAACAAATAAAGCGAAAAAAGTTTATCTGCACCCTGCTCTTCCCTTAATGATCGAAGCCTTTCTCCATACAGTGTATTTCCATAATCTATTGCATTACACTTTCTCAAGAAGCCCTTGAAAGACAGAGAAAAAGATAAGGTCATTGTTGCTGCTGTTGCTGTTTTGGTGGTGGGTGTGTGTGTGTATAAACACAAACACAACACAGAAAAATACAATGTACCTCTCACTCAAAAGTATGGCCTAGACCCTCTTTGATTTTTTTTGTCCCAGCCATTGTTTAAAATTTATTTAGCTATTTCTTTTCAGATGAGAGTGTCTCTACTATTCAGATGAGTTGTATCAGTCAAAGGTCATTTCCCTTGGCTTTTAGCTCCCAAACTTTAAATAAAAAACATTTAGACATATAAAAGGAACAAAACTCAGTCACTTAGTCAGCACTTGAGAGTCCTTGACAAGAAAAAAAAACTTGATCACAGTATTTTTAAAGAGTCCAGTCTCTTATTTACTATAAACAGAGACATTTGAGGTAAATATAAGCCACCCTGTAGTCATCTAAAACTTAACTCTCTTTCCCTCTCTCTCTCTCTTTCAAAGATCGCTCTGAGATCTGTGGAAACAAATAACACATTATGCTGGTGGGCTGACCTCTTAAAATAGCCACAGTTTAGTGTAGCTTTAGCTTAAGACCATTCACCTGATTCAAAGATCCGTACATTCCCGTTTCAATGCCACATTATACAGTCAGTCAGTTGGGAATGTAGGCCAGGTTGTTAAACGTGTAAGTGCTCACAGGGAAAAACAAATATTATCAGATTTAATAACACATGCACACACAAACAGAGAGTGCTTTTGAGAGCATAATGTTTTTTAATGCCTAAAAACGTAGAAGTAAATTGTGTTTTTTTAACTAAACAAGTTATTGTGCAAGGTTACACTTGGTGTGTAATCTGAATTCATTAATGTAGTCATTTTATTTCTTCAGCCCCAATCAGGACCGAAAGAGAAGTTCAGACTAACCCTAAAAATGGCTTTACATGGCAGAAAAATGTCCCCAATTAACTTGTTTGTATTAAGTTTAGTCTCAGCTCTTCATTAGTGCCAACTGATGTAAGCCACGCCTGGCTGTTGGAACGTGTTTGTTTTCAGCCAGGTCAGTGACCTTTGATAATAAAGGTAATCACAGGGTCAACTGTTCACCTAAGACCATTTCTTGGAAATGCATTATCACTGTGTCTCTGCAAAGGTTATTTGAGGTTGATATGGTCCTGGTGTCCAATAGGCACATCCCTAATCAATCCTCTTACTTGTCTTTAACTTCACTACATAAACAGGTCCCTCAAATTAGAAATCTTTTTTTTTTACATATCAAAGGACTGAGCAACATGGAATTTCCATACTTTGTTGGAACCTACACGCATTTTTGTTTTTCCTGTGCTTATGAAGGAAATTATTCTTTACTCTAACAATCTGAAAAAAAGAAAGAAAATGAAGATGTTTTTCAAGTGAAACACATTCTAAAGAGTTGTTAGAACACTAATTTTCTTTCAAATGTCTGCTGTTTTTATTCTTATCAACTTTTGCATGTAGATATTCATTAGAGTATCACAGTTTTAGTTTTAACTCATAAAGTGAAGTAAAGTGCAAGTCAGAATCTTATATTTAGGATGTTGAGGCTGGAATAAAAACAAGCCAAAATGGGCAACAAATTTCAAATCTGTTCAGCACTGTATCCACCACTGAATCATACTGCTAAATATACTGAATTTATCAGAGGATTTGGACAACAACTACAGTATCACCTAATATTAAGTTCTTAATATATAGTATTAAGTTCCTAAGTTAAAATGTAGTTTCAGTACTTATATTGTATCGGTATAAATGACAGTAATTTAACAAATGTCATCATTAAAATGCTATTGAGACCTGATCCAAAATAAAGTGTTACTGTTACGCAGCCTAATTACTCAATATGTAGTGATGGTAACTAATGAGTCAATGGTGGGTCCTTTATTGGGTTCACTGGGCGTCTACAGCTTGTTATACTGTGCTGTATGTTTGTCTTTGAGAGAACATAGTCACATTTACATCAGCTGCTCTGATTGTTGAGACAGCAGGTCAGGTCTGATCAGTTGTGGCGGGAGACAATTGGGATTATCCAGCCTGCTTTTAATGTCTGAGACAGACGCACATGTGCAGTAGAGCTTAAACAGAAGATTTGGACCTCAAGTATGTCTGGGACATTGTTGTGCTTGTTAAGTGTGCTTAGCCTGTTAATTGTTTACTTGTGCTTCACTA
The DNA here is from genome assembly GCA_015106775.1 of Etroplus canarensis. Taxonomy (NCBI): domain Eukaryota; kingdom Metazoa; phylum Chordata; class Actinopteri; order Cichliformes; family Cichlidae; genus Etroplus; species Etroplus canarensis. The sequence goes on from VUQH01074111.1 coordinate 3,661, forward strand.
ATACATTAAAGCAATTACGCTATATGGACAAAAGTATTGGGTCATACCTCGTAGTCATTGAACTCAGGTGTTTTGTTCAAGCACCTAATAGACACTCCATGATCAACTGTAAATGGTTTTATTGCAAAGTAGAACCTTTAGGGAACCACAGCAACTCAGCAACAAAGTAACAGACCACAAAGTTACCGAGCAGGGCTGCTGAGTGCTGAGGTGCATAGTGACTAAACATCAGCTACGCTTTGCTGACTAGATAACTGCAGAGTTCCAAACCTCCTCTGACATTAACACAAAAACTGTGCACCGGGAAGTTCATAGCATGGGTCTCCATGGCTGAGCAGCTGCATGCATGTCTTACATCACTAAGTAAAATGGCTGCAGTGGTGTAAAGTGCACCACAATGGACTCATGAGCAGAAATGTGTTAATAGTGGAAACAAATCACACTTCTCTATCTGGCAGTCTGAATTTGATGAATGCCTGGACAATGTTCCTGCCTGACTACACTGTGCCAGCTGTAAAGTTTGGCGGAGGCGGGATAATGCTATGGGGTTGTTTTTCTGGGCCCTTTATTTCCAGTGAAAGAAAACCTTAATGATTCATCTTAATAAGACATTTTGGACAATTGTATGCTTCCCCAAACTGTGTGAAAACAGTTTGGGGAGGGCCCTTTTCTGTTTCATCATGACCAAGCCCCACTGGACAAAGCAAGATCTGTAAAGGTATGCTTGGATGAGTTTAGTGGGGAAGAACTTCACTGGATCACACAGAGCCCTGACCTCGACCCCATCAAACCCTTTTGTGATGAACTAGAACTGAGATTGCAATCCAGACCTTCTAATCCAAATCAGTATCTGACCTCACAAATGCACAAATGCCTGTGGATTTATAGTGGGATGTTTAAAAAGTTGTAGGTGTAACATGTAGGTGGCCCAATTCTTTTGTCCATATAGTGTACATTTGGTGTAGTGATGCAGTACAAGGTCTGTATGAAAGAGAAATTAGCCTTTAGCACAGTAAAGTGCATCATATATGATTTAAAACTAAATTCTGACCAAGCTAAACTGATGACAGTCTCAAATGCAAAATCTTTAACTACAGGTTTAAGTTCTTACTTTCATTTGGGGCAAAGAGGAGGCTTTTTGCCTCCATTTTTAAGTCAGTGCTGGGTTACATGCACTGGATACTGTCCATCATGGAGCACTGAGATTCATTGCAAATTCAAAGCTCATAGTGTAGTGGTTTACACATTTGTCTTACAAATAAAAGGTCCCTGGTTTGATTCCAGGTGGGGACACAAGCCCTTCTCACCATAGAGGTTTGCTTCGGGAAGGGCATCCAGCGTAAAACCTTGGCCAAATTACCTGTGCAGATTAATCTGCTTTGGTGACCCCTTGAAGAGAATACAAGGGGGCAGCCGAAGTTACATTTATTACCTATTACTGCACGTCGTACAGTTAGGTTGGATGGTCTGCCCTGTCCTTCCATAGACTCAACCACCTGTGTATTCTTATTCACAAGGCAATTTTGTCTGCTCCCATCCTACTTATTGACCTAAATCCAACTAAAAAGTTTGAGAAGTAGGTGTTTTCATCCCAAGATCCATTCTTCCTATCATTACCTAGAGACTTACTGAATTTGGAAAAGGGGTGCTCAAACTTACTGCTCCATCAAGTAACGAAGATAACTTACTTATCTTGATGTTCTAATTCTCCTTAGCTTTGTAGTTTCTATTTATAAATGCTTTTGCTTTTCACTCTGCCTCTCATATTTTTGCTTATTTTATGTAATTTGCTGTATGCATTTTTGTGTTACAAGTCTATGTAACCACTGCTTGAACTGCTGCGTATATTGGCCAGGGTGCTCTTACTAAACATATCTTTAGGGTCATTTTCTCTGGTTTAATAAAGATTAAGAAAAAGTACATATCTGTGTGTAATATATTTTGTAAATGCAGCAAATTCTATTACTTGTAGATGAGAAATAAGCTATTTTTAACATTGTGTTTTTCACACTGCATTAATTCCAGTCATGGTTATACTGCAAACAGAAGGAGGTGGCTGAGATTAACTGTGACTCAGCAACTATCTGATGAGATTCACAGGTCATCACATCAGGACTTGTTAGCCAAGGACAGAGATTAAAGCTTTAATTGCTGTATGTTCATGCCAACTCACCAAGATGTTCCTTAGAGAATATCTGCAGAGCTGAGCTGTGCCTTAATGAACATTTGGTATCGAAAGAGTGACTTAAAACTCAGACATTTGCTCTGAGGACACTGCAGTACATTCCATATATCTTTGGTTTAACATTAGTGCTATCTAAATCCACAAAGCACTTACGAGATTCAGAAAAGACAGTCCAGAAATAGAAATGAGTAACAAAATAAGAGAAAACCTGATGGGCATGAGGGGACACTGAATGATTTGATAAAGATGAAAATTCTTTAAATTTTATGCAAGCATTCAGCCCAGCTGAAAAGCTATTGGACCAGCATATCACAATCATAAAAATACTATATAATCTTTTTGAAGAGTGGGGTTTCACCCCTCCAGTAAAGTTTCAAAGATTTGGGGGGAAAAGCTGAGGCCCAGTAAAGCTGTTCTGGCAGTTCATGGTGATCTAATGTCTGTATTTTTATTTTATTAGTTTTTTTTTCATTTTTCACCCATTTTGTTAACCACTCATCCAACTCATACATCACATCAGACAAAGACATACAACCATTTACACTGACATCCACCCCTGCAGCCAGTTTAGAATCACCAATTAACCTGACATTAAAAAACGTCACATGAAAAGATCCCAACCATCCACCAGGTTCAGCCTCAGAATCTTCTTGCTTTAAGGCAGCCATGTTAACTATTACTTCTGTATCTTCCAATAAATAACCAAGTGAAACATTAGACACAAACAAGAAATATCCTTTCTCAATAATAGATCATACCAAAGCAATTTAGAGGAATATAAGAGGTTACAGCATCATACTCTATAACTTTAAGATAAAGAATCCTATTTTGATGCTAACAGTCTATAAACAGTGTTTAAACAATGCTTATCACTTAAATTAAATCTGGCTCTGGGTGAATTCAGCAACAGTTCTTTTTTCTCCTCTCTCCCTGTTTTTGCTCTACTTACATTCCAATAGTAACCTTGCTTGTTCTTCAGAGGATTGTCAATGAAAGGCTTGTTAACACACAGTGGACTAAAGTATAAAGTGTTTATTTTGATTCTAGCCAAGACAGTATTTTTAACAGAAGTGGCAGCTAAAGAAACTAAATCTACAAATGTAACCATTTTGAAGCAATTCTTTCAACTGCTATCTAGTGTGCACCAAAATAGTGCAGTCAATGGACAAATTTTATTTACCGGTAGGTGGTACAGATCAAATAAAGGGAACATACAGCCATCTAATACTCCTCTCTGTCATAAAAGTGAAGAAAGAAAGAGGTATTAGAAGCCAGAAAAAATAAAAAAAAAGGTCAAAGACAGAAGCTGTGGAGGTGAGTCGGTGGAACAGGACAACATGCAGGGGGGATCTTAAAGTTTTATAGCAAGTAGTTTGAGTTTTGAGCACCATCAGTATAAGAACTTGGAAAATATGGACTCTCTCATTCATACACTTGGGATTTAAAGTAAACAAAACTTATTTTTCTACTGCTTCTAGAGGCAACTGTACGAATTGTACTGTATGTCTATTTGGCATTTCCGCTAGACAAATGACTTGGCAGTAGCAGTGTGCTCAGCTTTCGTTTTATATCTGCGAGGGGACGTTCTGCAGAAACATGATCAAACTCTTGTAATTCTGCTTAAGCATAGTAAGAGGCACCATTTACAACAAGGTGATTTTGTGTCACACCTCATCAGTTTTGTACAGCAGACCTAACATAGATTGGATGTGTCTGTGCATATCCAGCTCCTTCTTAGTGTATTGGAACGAGTTGCTTTGTTACATCACACATCCACACAGCTGCTGTTTCCCCTGAAAGTCTATAAATAAGCTCTGGAATGGACATTAAAAAATATGTTTTTATAAAATCACAGATCATTGTCTTAATTTCTGTAATGCATCTGCTAACATGCGACTACTTAAATTTGCATAGGAGTTATTATAGCCTATTCATGAGTGTTTTGTTAAGTTTTAAGACTACTTTAATATTTATTGGTTTATTTATATTTGCTAAATACATTTCCTAATGTTTCTATTTTACTACTTTTCATTTGAATGTTTTTCTAGCCATTTTTATTTGTTTGTATCCTTAAATCTTTTATTTATTTATTAATTTTTGCTCAGTAATATTGGAAATTAGTTTTTCTGAGTTTAAATAAAGGTTGAATGAATCAATGAAAAAGGTCAGCATAAAGAACACAAACCAGGCTAAGCTCTTTTGCTGTTGATGCAGCAGTATTTTTAAAGGAGGAAGAACGTTACTGCGGATAACCCACAGGGTATTAAAAAGTAGCTGAGTTGTCTTATGCAAGTTTGTTTGTTTATGTTAGTGTATGTGCATGAGAATTAGTGAGAAATGTGTCCCTCTGTCTTTGTTTGCCTTTTCATTTTTCACAGACTTATAACTGCAAAACTCTTTTATAGTCTAGTTGTCTTTGTGCTCTCATTTTCAATAAGTCACTGAACAAAAGACAATATAAATCTGTGAGTAGCAGAGGTTGGCCTTCACACAAGAAGCCTCTCACTGCTGCTCCTGCTGCTCTTTACTCATGTTTCATAAAAGCCTTTGGTTATTTCTTGTAGTTGACCTTGCATAGTTACTGATATCAGTGGTTCCATATTTGAAACCAGCTTTTTTCTTTGGAAATGCATCAAACCGGTTCTACCAGTGCTGGGTCTGTGAAAAAAGGATATTAAAAATGACACATAGTATGAAAGAAATGTTTGCTTTTCTATGTGAGCAGCAATGTGACCTGCTGCCGGTTAGACGTTCTTTGACTTTGGACATATTGACTAAATGATATGAATTCATCATAATTTTCTTGTCACTTCTTGTCATTTTTTGTCATTTTTTTGTCACTACAGACCTTGAGACTGTCTACAGATGATAACATGAGGGCCTGAAATGCAGTGTAAAACTTTTTTAATTTTATTTTTTGATCAAATATACAGTACATATATTTTCACTCTTGGTCTGTCTTGTTGGTGGACACTAAAAATTTTGGGGTTTTGTTGTAATTTTGCCTCTGTGCACCACCACAGTGGATTTTTTTAAACAACCAAGAAGTGATCAAAGTGCAGACTTTCAACTTTAGTTCAAGGGATGTCATGAAAGAATCGCAAGAACTCTTTAGGCATTACAGCCATTGTTATACACAGTCTTCATTTTCAGAGGTTCAAAATGAAGGGGACACTCAACTAACAAGCAGTTTCATGGCCAGGTAAGGCCTGGTCCCTCATTATTCATTTACAAACTAAGCAAATTAAAGATCTGGAGTTTATTCCAAGTGTTGAACTTGCATTTGGTAGTTGTTCACTGAAACTCTCGATATGAAATCCAGAGAGATGAAGGAGGCTATCATTAGGCTTAAAATCTAAAATAAACCATCAGATAGACAGCAAAAACTTCAGGAGAGGCCAAAACAATAATCTGGAACATTATTTAAAAGAAAAAATGCGCTGGCCAACACAACAAAAGCAAAAGGCCTGGAAAACCATGGAAGACAACTGACATGGATGATAACAGAATTTATTCCTTGGTTAAGAAAAACCCTTCACAACATCTAGCCAAATCTTGAAGAGGTAGATGTATTGTTATCAAAGTCTACAATAAAGAGACTCCTTCGTGAATGTAAATACAGAGGGGTTTACAACAAGGTGCAAACCACTAGTTACAACAGGAAGGCCAGATTAGACATGGCCCGAAAACATCTAAAAGAGCCCAGCAGTTCTGAAAAAAAAGTTCTTTGGACAGATGAAACCAAGATGAACTTATACCAGAATGATGGGAGGAGAAAGATATGGAGAAGGAAAGGAATAGCTCATTATCCGAAGCATAGCACATCAGAATTTGTCCTGATATTTCTAATAGAATTAGTAGAAGGAATTATGAAGTATACAGGGCTATACGTTCTGCTCAGACTCAACCAAATGCTGACAAACTGACTAAATTGTGATTCACAGTGTGAATGGATAATGCCCCAAAGCATACTGCAAAAGAAACACAAGGTAAAGAAGGCAAATAAATGGGATAATTTTTAATGGCCAAGTCAGTCACTTGATCTCAAATCCACAGAGCACCTTTTCAGGTACTGAAGACAAAACTGAAGGCAGAGACCCATAAACAAGCAGAATCTGAAGGCAGCATCTCATGGGAGTAAACACACCATTTAGTGATGTCCATTGGTTCTAGACTTTAGGCAGTCATTTGATGCAAATGATTTTCTTCCAAGTACTAAAAAAAATCCTTAAATTTAAAATGATGTTAGTCTCCAAAAATTGGGCACTAGATATAAAAATGGCTGTAATTCCCAAACAGTTAATGCATTTCTTTTGTCAAACCACTTGAATTAAAGCTCAAAGCCTACCCTTAATCACACTTTGACTTGAGGCAAAAAAATTACAAAAAATGTTTCACTGTCCCAAAACCTATAGAACTAACTGTACATTGGTGGATCAGGCTACTGTTAGCAATTGTTTTGTTTTTAAAAAGGTATGGAGGTAAGAATATAGGTTGACATACAGTTACAATGACAATACACACACACGCACACACACAGTCACACTGGCAGTATCAGGCTTTAAATTGTTTTGTGGATATGCCCCTGACTCCTTCTCATTCATTTCTTTGGTAGATAACACATTCAGCTCTTTGTTGTTGGCTTTAAGGGATGTAACAAGAGCCTGCTGAGATGATGGTTCTGAAACACAAAGGACCTCTGTATGTGTGTGTGTGTGTGTGTCTGTGTCTGTGTGTGTGTGCGTCTGTCTGTCTGTGTCTATGAACTTGGAGAGAAGCAGAGTAAGAAAATGCATCTCTCTGTCCTGACCTCTGACACTCTTCCTGGGGGATGGAAAATTGAGGGGTTTTTTTTAAGCCTAGGTGTGTTTCTACTGTGACCACCATTTTCCCTGTAAATAGCATAATTGTAACCCTGACTGGCTTCTATACAGAGTTGGGCTTGTTCCCAAAGCAGATTACACATATTACTGGGTCAGAACAACCTTAGGCTTTACTATTTGTTAACAGTTAACTAGCAACACTAGAGGTGACTTTCTGAGAAGCTGATTGACTTGGCTGAGGTGATCCAGGATGAATCAGCAGGAATTTCCTGATTGGGAACGATATTTGAGTTCCCTACTGAAAGTGACAACAGCATCTGTTTCAATTTCCAAATATTATTTAAGCACCTGCTGAGGGGAATTTTTGAATTGCAAAATGAGGGAATTTTTTAACCAGGTGGTGGAACGGCAGTGGGAATTTAAAACACCTTTTGTTTCCTCCTTCAAATATTTGGTTTGCTGATAATGTTCCACAGCTTGTGTAAATGATGGGTCATTTACTTTCCTGACATATTTTCCAGCTTTTGCACTTGTTGCCTCTTTGTGAGAAAATGGCCCAAAACATCTATGCTGACATCTGGTGTACATATAAAGCATTACCTTCTTCTTTTGATTTGTGACAGAAAACTTTTTTGATCACGTTAGTGTTCAGAAAGAGACACAAAACAAGCCTTGTTTGAAGTTCTACTGATTTTTATAACACATACAAAGCCACTAAACAATACAAAATAATGCCTGTTTAAAGGTGCTTAGTTGTGCACTTACAGCAATGTTACTACAACTGAATTTTACTATGCATGAACAATACAAAATCCCAACCTAAATTACATAGAAGTACTTAGTTTTTATATATAGTCATATAAATCATATCCACTGTATGTCTTTTGTAAAATCAAAATATATATATATATTTTTTTAAATCACAGCACAAATTCTCAAACACCTGCATTAATTTGCATATGTTTGGGTTAATAATATACAAATCTCTTTACATACCACAATAATATTGTTTATTACAGTGGTACTCAATACATTTTACACTTTTAGTCCACAAGCAGGTCTAAAAGCAAACAAACAACAGGCAGACGCAAATCTAAACAAGTAAAAATTCAGCATAACAACAGCATAAAATTTTGAATCACCCTGCCATTATCAATCATCCATTCAAATCCCTATCACAGAGTTAAATGGTATAAATAAGCACACTTCTTGCACTGTCATGCTCATCTATGTCTCTGTTTCAGAGCCCTCTCACCTTTAAGTATAAGGTGATCTATAAAGGACATATATCATAATAGGATCTTTGAGGGATCACAGTATAAGTGCATTTCCTCTGTGATCTCTTTACATGCAAACCTTTCTTTAAACTGTCGTCATATCCTCTAATTGCTTTAGCCAGGAAATTAGGACACAGTTATGTTTACAATTACAGTTTAACTGCTCAGTTTCAATCCTGATAAGTAATACATTCATATGCTGTCAAAGTTATTTTATTGTTATTTATTCAAATGTATTGTGCACAATGGCTATACAGCCAAGAAAAGTCTACCTATGTTAAGAGACCTTAGCGGTCATTCATCTACATTCATCTTGTCTGACAGTGGGGGGGCAAATGGAAGAGATCCAGGTGGATCACATGTTGGTTCAGGTGGTATCCAGGGTGGCTGTCCTGGTTCCGCTGCCCGACACCAACACACCACTGCTGTGTCAATCCAGCCAGATATCTCCCAGTCCAGCTCACATCACAGGCTGGTAGCACTCCATGTCATGAGCTATTAATCTCATTCAGCATTCCAAGTGATTATATACATGACTATGTACAAGATATATTCACAAAAAAGTGCAAAACAGCATTGCTCACATCTCAAAGGCTACACATTTCTCATGTTTCTGTTAAAGCATCGTTCTTTGTGCATTTCTGGAGCTGACTGTGAGTAGTCAGACAGGTTTTACTCAATGATACAATTTAGAGGGATATTAGAAAAACATACTGTCAACTCAAGAATTAAGAGTGAAAGGAAACTTCGGCTGCATTGAGTTAAAGATGTTTCTGATTTGATGTCTGACTCTCTGTTTCTCTTATGCAAGAAATTAAAGAAGAACAAATGGGCCAAAACATGGCAATACTGGCTTTTCCCTGAAATACGAGGGAGCTGGGATTTCTTTGTTACATCCTGGAGACTGCTAAAACGTCAGCAATAAAGCAATGGATTAAATGCAATGATTAAATGACTGAGGATTTTGGAAGGGATTTCTTGAGGCTTGGCTTAGTTTAGCCAAATTCAGGGTCTTTGAAGACCATGGATGCATTTTGCTAAGCACTTTAGCCAGTAAATCTATTTTGAAGGCCAGCTCTGACTGAGTACTCCCACATTAAGGCACCAAACATGCACTTGGACTGTGGCTCAAGTGCAACATCAACCAAGTTCAGCAAAAACATCATAAGCTGCCTTTCTGTTTTACTGCATATTGATTAAAAACTGCATTGTGCTTAAATGGAGGGGGCGTTTAAAAAAAGGAGATTTTTCAAATTTTGACTGCATTAGCTGAGCCTTAAGGCAACAGTCTTGTTAACTCAAATACAACAATTTTAATAAATTAATGACACAGATGACATTAAGCTTGAACCACATGAAGGGGATAATTAGTAGGGATGCACAGAGGGAAAACTAAACAGAAACATAGAATACGGTAACATTACTTCAGTAAGAAGTTTGACATTTTGGGAAATATTCTTATTTACTTTCCTGTGAAAAGTTAGAAACTGATATCCTATCATCTTCAAAATTGCCTCCTTAAGTCTCCAGCCAGCAGCAGACTAGAAACAAAATTCAGCAACACCACCAAACCTCACTGGTGTGTTATAATTGATACAGCTTGCAGTTTTGTGAAGCTTTGTGTGATGCATATATTCTTAAATACAAAAATGAGCTTTGTGATGTTTCACTGGTTTTTTGCAACTTCTAAGAGTCCAGAAATAACAGTTATTATAAGCTTATTTCCCAAAAAAACAAATGTGTGCTTTCTCCTTCCATCTCATCTAAACAGGTGACTTGAGGGTTTGTAGTGCAGTGTGAGTTGACGGGAACTGTAGCCAGACATGCCTATACCCATGAAACCTAGCAGGATGGCCATGCGTGGTGTAGCAGGGACTTCCTGGCTCTGCAACACAGTCTGGGCTGCCTGGGTCTGAAAGAGAAAGCAGGGGTCATCACTACCCACGCAGCCATGAGAACTGCCATCACCACCAGCAGGCACCACCATCATCGCCAGGGACAGTGAGGACTAACGTACAAGGTCAGCAACAGTCCTCCTGGCTCTGGTCATGGTGGAATCCCTAAACAGATGACCCTGGTCACACACCTGCCTCATCCCAGTGATGGTCTTACCATAAGGAAACAGCCATCCTAGAATCTTCACTTTGGTAAATTTAAAATTTTTATTCAACCACCCCATACAGTTATTGCCTGTGTTTCACTTCTTTGGAGATTTCCAAAAATCCAAAATGTGTCCTGAAGTCAGACAGTGATTCAGTTATTTTTTTAACTTCATCGTTGATATACTAGTTGTTGTCAGGGAAAAATTTGTGTGTCTCCATTTTTTTCATATAAATGTAAAGATCAAGTGTTCAATTATGGTTTGTAAACAAAATAAACCACCAGTCCCTTTAGATGTCTAAAAAATTCATCTCCACAGAGCTAAAACATGAATTTTTTATTAACTCTTGAAAAGCTGACATTTTGGAGAGCAGTAGGAGAAGCCACCAAAGGAAAGCCACAGTTACCACACTGCTCTTAAGATTACATGAAAGGTTAACAGTCCCGTTTTTGTTTTTTACTCTGTAAGAATTAGGTTACTGAACATGAACTGGGATGAACTGAGATGCACATAATGAGGTTAACACGTCCTATTTTTAAAAAAAACACAAACCATACTGGTGGTTTTTAAATCCCGCTACAGGTGTGTGATATACCCACTGGGGTGACTAGGTACATGCCTCTGGAGATCCAATTAGAGGGCATTAACCTAACCCTAGGAAACTAAGGCATCTCTGACTCAAATCCTTTTAAAGACAGGCTGCTCTAATCCTCTATCCTCGGTCCTGCCATGGCACACACTGAACCAGGCACTTTGTGCACAGGGATAAGTTAGCGGAATCGTTTTAAAAAAGGATTTAGGGTGGTGACCAGTACAAGTCAGTAAAAACTCATTTTACTTGTTAAGGATAAAGGTTTGCAGCTGCTTAAAGCAACATTAATAGGATCAATCTGATGTCTTTAAAATGTACATACTAAGCCTCGGTCTCTTACAATGATTCACTCACTTTTTCACCAAAGCACAGGGAAATGTGCAGGGCCTGGGGTCTAAAGCTCAACAGTTGTTTGTTATTAAAGACACTAATGGAATTTCCTCCACTGTTGTGCACTGCAGATGTCCCTTAGTGTCTAAGACTAATCATCAGTCTACATAAAGAAGAAACTGCCCTGAAGCACCTTACGCACCTGGAGGTATCTAATATATCCAGGGGTCAGTCGAGGGATGCGAAAAAACATTGTTGTTGTTATTTCCGATGATTCTCAGCTGAGACCACAAAACTCCTCTGCAAGTATCCCTCAGGACTTTCAGCAAGGCAACTGTTTCACAGGTTATCTCTCTGCTGCTTTGTGCTCTGTGACTCCTAGGTTCTCTTCAGCAGCAACAGCAGCTCTCCCCCAAAGAGACATACACTCCTCACCCACTCACTCAAATACACAGACACACACCTGCACTATGATGAGCTCCCCTGAGAGAGCCCAGCCTTTGTAAGTAGTATATAAAGCCTTGACTTACTTGCGTAAGCTGGTCACATGGTTTTGGTGTGTGTGTGTGTGTGTGTGTGGATGTGCATTTGTGTCAATGATGGATTAACAGAGCTACAGGAGGTGCAGTGGATTTATATACTTGTATGAGATATTCTAAGTCCAGGGGCCACCAATCAAGTACGAAAGAATCAAAACTCCAGCAGCTGATGACAAAGCAACATGTGGTGACATGTCACTGTGAGTTAGTCTTCCCAATAGATAGACAGGTAAAGGTGATGCTGACATGATATGTACAAGTTTTGGAGAAAAATTATTCTGCCTTTAAGATTCACTTTTCAGGGAATTCCTTCTTATTTCAGCAAGAGAACACTAAAACCACAGTTTGCATGATAACAGAGTGCAGTGAAAGTGTCCAGGTGCTAAAGGGGCCTACCTCCCTGCACTCAAGACCTGTTTTCCATTGAAAACATTTGGTCCAACTGTTGAGCAGCTGAAATCTGTCCTATGTGAAACCAAACATGTGAAAACATTCTGCATTAATTTCTGTATGAGAAACTCTCAGAAATTTTTTGTAAAAGTGGTACTTCGTGAGTGAACCTGACTTACAATATCTCTGGCATAATCAGTGGTTTATATTTTCTTTACCTGCTCATCCCAGCAGGAATAAAGCAGAGAAACATCCTACACAAGCTGTCAGTCTATCATCCTGCCCAGACAAACATACAGTGTACACACACCATATATACCTGTAGTCATATTCATGTCAGTGCACATCCATGGTATAGTTCACTAATTTGTCAATCTATAATATAACCATATGACTGTCTCTAGATATCTATCTCCTTTTCAAGAAAAAAAAACAGTCTAAAGAGGTGAAGATAATATAAAGTACAAAATTATTCTAAAACATGAAGCAATGGTTCTTTCTGACAGGGTAAAGCAGTATCAATAATAGCAATAATAATGAGTTACAATGAAAAAAGTAGGATAAATATGTCAGAAAAAAAGTTGTCTGCACCACCCAATAGAAGTGAAGTCTGCCATGTAATAAAGTTGACATTGTTATTGTACCACAATTCAAAAACTGCATATTAACTCCTGTAAAAGGAAGCAAGACTCAGCTGCTTCCTCTTGTTATATGTGTGCTGTCGCTTTCGTGACAGCATACAGATTCTTCCAAGAAGGATTTAACAGACTGAATCAGTGGCAGCACGATTGACAAGCTGCATCATAAAAGGAAGAATGTTTAATGGAAACTTGATAACTCTACAGTATTCACACCGCTTTGCTCAGTGGTCAAATTTAGTCCATGGAAGAAAAATTATTTTCATTTCATGTGCAGACAGTCTGGAGCCACAAAGGTTATGCTGAATTGCTCCTGAGTTCCTTTCTTTCTCACAGGAAAGCCTAGTTGATATTTTTTACAGAAGATTCCAAAGTGCCACCAGGAACAACCTAATAATTTTAAGGGCAGGTCAGGATGCCTGCAATCACATGCTAGGAACAGATTAACCCAATCTACTAGACGTGCAAGAGTGACTAAAGGAACTTCTAATCCCTCAATCACTTAAAACAATGCATTTAATGTTTTATGTAATTTTGTCTCAGCTAATATTAGGCACAGGAAAATACAGGCAAATTCCTTGAATGTGACTTCAAGCTGCCTGACCTCACACTAAAGCCATGATGTTCGAGTTGGCTTATCAACACTTTTAAAATGTATCTTATTAATTAACTATAATTAATTTAAACTCCTTAAAAAGTAGGGTACTTTTCTGCCTTCTTTTCATTAGCAATAGCATGCAAAACTGGCTCATATTTAGTTATATTTGGTTACAATTCAGAATAACAGACAGTAATCAAGTTGAAGATGTTAAGAATTTTGCTGGGAGTGACCAGGATGGACAGTATTGGAACTGAGTACATTAGAAATAAAGTAAGATTAAGATGGTTCAGACATGTTCAGAAGAGGGATAGTGGATATACTGAATAAGGGATGCTGAAGATGGAGCTGCCAGGCAGAAGGAAAAGAGAAAGACCAGAGAGAAGGTTCATGGACATGCAGAGGGTGGGTGTGATAAAAGAGGATGCAAGGGATAGGGTGAGATTGAGGGAGATGATCCACTGTGATGAGAAACTGAAGAAAAGGAATCAATTCAAGGAAGACTTATAAAAGAAGTTTTTTTTTAATTGAATATTATACTTTACTTATCAAAAAGGTGGATTAATCTGCTGTGGCGACCCCTTGGTGGAGAATACAAGGGAGCAACCGAAAGGTACACTTATCAAAAAAGGCATGTCATAGTGTAGTCTCACTTATACACTTGAAATAAACTGAGCAGTGAAAACAACTTTGTAGAAATAAAAACATATAAAATAGATAAATAAAGCAAGTAAACTAAATAATAAAATAAATACATACATAAAGCAGAAATACATACATAAAGCAAGTGATTAAGCAGACAGTAAAGTACTAATATATTAAAGTAACTTTGGGCTTTTTAATCATAATAATATTTAATACAGAAAGGCATTGAAAACTGGGGTGATTAAAAAAGACATTTTGCATAAAAATTGCCAAATGATTAAGCTATTATTTCCAAACAGATTTTTTATTTTCCATTTGAAGACCAAATCTGATCATCTGATATGTTAAGATTGGAATGGTCTGATTGTTGTATGAATGCTGGACAGCCTCCCAAAAAGCACTTGTAAAGTTATAAGGTAAAAAAAACTTTGCTCTCACAAAATTTTCTCATCCTTAATGAAGATAAAACTGAAATGTTAAGGACTCATCCCTCTCACTGCCAGACAGCTTTAAAGTCTGTTGTGTTTAAATGTGCTATATAAATAAACTTTACTTGAAAATAGAATCAGAATACTTTATTAATTCCAGGGGAAATTACTGGCATCACAGGCACACCATTCAGTGTATATAAATATCAATAAGGAAATAGCAGTACAGTTAAGAATATAAAAACCCTATGTTCAGTGAGTCAAGAAGTGCAGTTATTAAGGGGAGGAACTATACAGTGTAATAGCCACAGGGAGGGTGACTATGATTATAAATCGAGGCTTGCATGGTTATTACACTGTTATTACTGCAGTATCTTGTTTACAATACTATATATATATATATATATATATATTGTTATTTTGATTATATATATATGTTTTGTTTGCTGTGTTCTCTCCTCCCTCTTCTCCCTATCGCTCTCCAGGAGGTGTGGCGACCCCGACCTGATTTTCCACCTGGCGCACCTGTGCATCCCGGCCGTC
The DNA here is from genome assembly GCA_015106775.1 of Etroplus canarensis. Lineage (NCBI taxonomy): Eukaryota > Metazoa > Chordata > Actinopteri > Cichliformes > Cichlidae > Etroplus > Etroplus canarensis. Next base: position 18,750 of record VUQH01074111.1, read on the forward strand.
ACACCTGCCAATCATTCCACTGGCGACCTGGGGAGCAGTCTTTAGTCTGCCGCGAGCTCTGCTCGTGGCCAGTTCGTCGTCACAGCTAGAGAGAGGTTTCCTTCGCTGCTGATCGCCTTCCAGCTGCATCCCGCCTGTCATCCTGTGTCCTGTTCGAGCTCCGGCCGAGCTCTCACCTTGCTATTTGCAACTTCCAATAAATCTTGTTAACTTTTACCACGCGTCCCGCGTTTGAGTTCTGCTCACCAAGACATGACAGTATTTGCCTGCGCAGATAAAGAACCTGATGAAATAAAATGCTCATTAAAACAATTTACAATATCAAACTTGTTGATAAACATCAGGGAATCTTTTGTGACATAGGGTGGGAATTCACTTGTGGTTGTAGTCCCATATGAGGATTTAATTACTTTCCAGAATCTCCTGGGATCATTAAGGTTACTAGTTGTTTGGGTTAAGTAAAAATCTGATTTAGTGTCTCATAAGAGAGGTAAAACGGTTTTGAAGCTGCCTAAAAATTAGCCAGTCAGCTTCAGATTTGGTTTTTCTGGCTTTAGCCCAGGCAGAGTCTGCAGAGTTTCTTTTAATAAACTGGACAACTGGGGGGTAAACCATGGATTGTTTCGGCCTTTAACTCTAAATTTGTGAAGGGGGGCATGTTTATTTATGATATTAAACAAAGCATCATAAAAATATTGCCAG
>VUQH01074116.1:0-17182 GCA_015106775.1 Etroplus canarensis
ATCAGAAAAAATGGACAGCATGTGAGTTAAATATCAGTGTCACTGCAAAGGGTCTGAATACTTATGACCATGTGATATTTCAGTTTTTCTTTTTTAATAAATTTGCAAAAATTTCTACATTTCTGTTTTTTTCTGTCAAGATGGGGTGCTGAGTGTACATTAATGAGAAATAAAATAAACTTTTTTGATTTTGGCAAATGGCTGCAGTGACACAAAGAGTGAAAAATTTAAAGGGGTCTGAATACTTTCCGTACCCACTGTATAAAATATTTTCTAAAGCTGGGGAGCTGGTAAGCCAGAAGAGGAGCAGACTAAAGCCTGCCACAGTAGAGACAATACTTTGGAATAAAAACCTGTGAAGAACAAAACCTTTGTCTCCTTGCTTCTGTGAATAAACATTCCTGATGTACCCCACAAGTCCCCAAATGACCGATAAACCTTGATCTTTAAAAGTTTTTGTTTAAAAATACTAAAACAAGATGTTTCTGTGTTCATTCAAACACCATAATCAGTCACAAAGCTGCAGCAGGCGGGATCTCTGGTCTTACTGTGTGTAGAGACTTTTAGTCCAGCTTTTAAATAAAGCTTTCTAAATGATTCTGATTCTAAATCATTTTACCCTTCATATTCTGTCATGTAGTTATTCTTTAGATTAATCTGCGGTGTTTTTAGAATGTGGGTCAGTGTGTCTGCATATTAAGATTTTTTTGAACAAATGTCTTATATTTATGTACCTTCGGCTGCTCCTTTGTATTCTCCATCAAGGGGTTGCCACAGCGGATTAATCTACATTAGTATTTTGGCAGAGGTTTTATGTCGGATGCCAAAAATGTCTTACTCCTTTGAAAAAAAGAACTTAGTTGTACTTCTGGTGCAGTCTCTAAGCGTCTTCTAACAACAAATATAATTCATTTGAATGTTTAATGATGATGCAATTATTTATTAATTTAACATCAGCAGATCAAAATGACCACAGTCTTTTCTGAACTTCTATTGCTGACATGGGATTGAAGCAGTGTCAGTGTTTCAGTTGTGCTCTTGAGAGGTTGCTATGGCTTCAGTTGGCCATCAAATGTCACTGTTCTTGGTTAGACTGAAGCTTCGACTTAATTTTTTTTTGGCACAATTAGAAGGAAAGCCTCAAAACTTCATGAGGCATTACCTGCCCATCACTAGTTCCCAATGACAACAAAAAGTTTAAAGCCTCAAGCTCAAACTGTGATGATGTTAGCTGTAGATCTACCTAATTTAAAAGGAACAATGACCTCTGAAAAAAAACATTTTTTACACACTGTCTTGCATCTACTGTATGTCTATGCAATATCCATAACTGGCTAATGTAACTTCACTGGATTAGTTTCATTATTAGATTAATAGCAGGTACATAATAGGAGATGTGCAACATTCCTGACCAAAATTTGCTGCCAATCTGACTGAACCAAATTGCTAAACTACACTGTGTCCATCAGTCTGACATTGCCTCCAGTCTATCCGATTTCCATGGGGGTGAAAAGTGTCATGTGAGAACATTTTAACAGCTAAGAGTTTGCAATGGTGCGATAACATTTCCATCATTTTATGCCAAGCCATTATTCTCAACAGCTGCACACAGTGAGTGAAACAACTTTTATCTTGACCTGTAAAATCAGGCACCAATTACATTTAACTTTCTTTCCTAGTGCATTGTGCTGTGTTAACCCACACAGCTGGTTGATGTCGGTTTGCCTAACTGCTTTCACACAGGACACTGCCAGCCTGTGATCCCTGCTGAATTCCTCTTTCCAACAGTCTTAGGAAAATAAAATCCTCCCATCCAAGGGTTTTAGTGATAGCAGCAGATTTGCTTCCCTCCCATCTACAGTTAGTAGCTCTTCCTTGACAAGGTCAGGGGAGAGGGACTACAGGCATGGGGAAGGCTCCTGACAGTAGGTTTCGAGTTGGGCTTACATTTTAAAACTGCCATCGGAAATCAAATCTTCTGCACATATGAAAAGCTACAACAGGTTCCTAATACATACTGGAAAGATGCCATACCAGTAAATCAGCTAAATAACTCACCTCCCCTACTATTTTGCTTCTGATGGAAACTATCAGTCATGTTTGATCAATCTTACAGAGCACTGCTGAAAGGTGTAGCTCTAAAAGTTGAGAGTTTAGAATGATGCAAGTCTGTCATAGCGCCTCAGTATGTGTGTAGCATAGGACCCAAATGCAGGATTCCAGGAAGCAGGCTGAAGAAACTTAAAGTGAACTTTATTTAGCTCCATAGTTCCAAATAACAAAGTCCATACTGGTGAGGAAAAACACAAGGAAACAGGAACACACTGACCCCTGGAACATCAAACTAACATTAACAACGCAACACAGAGCAGAGGGAGGCAGGGGAATAAATACACACAGACTAACAAGCAAACAAGCAACAGGAGGGAAAAGGGAGCACAGGTGGAAACAATCAAGGGCAGGAAGTAAAATTAAACAATACATGGAAAACAACTGGCATCAAGTTAAAACAGGAAGTGAGGAACATATTGACAGGGAATGATGATACGAGACTGAATTTGACATATGAACAAGCGATAACACAGAGAGGACATAGATAACTAACAAACTAACATGAGAGGGGGCTAGAACTGAAGTTTAACATAAGCTGAGAATACAACAGACTGGGAATGAGAACTAAAGAAAGTAAAGAACAGAACTGCAAATACCAAACCCAGGATCACAGCAGTGAATAGAAACAGCACAAAGAACATAAATACAAGGACTCAAAGATAACATGAAATCCATACCTAGAGACAAGGAGACAGGAGGAGGGTGGAAATAATAGCAAAGACCCAAATATCCAAATTACAAAACTAAGGCTCCTATACAAAGACAACAGAATTTAGAATCCAAAACACAATGCAAAACACAAAGAGGGTCCAGAGTCAAAATAAAGCTAGAAGAGAAACTCAAAACCCTAACTGAAAGATTAAAATAAACCATACTAAACATAGGTAGAACTAGAACTAAGGTTCAACCATAAACAGAGCCTAAAACCCAGGAAACTCAAAACCAAAACTCATTATATACAAAACCCAGGACCATGACAAAGTTAAAGAGTTTGTTCTAAAAAAAAAAGGCACATGCTGAGACAAGAGGTTTGCTAAGACTACAATATACTCTTTGTTAGCACACGACTATTGTCAGGGAAACAGTGTATGTGTGTTTCTCGATACTGAGGAGTCGTAAAATATCTTCTAAATATCACTAAAGTTCATGAGCCTCCAAAAAAACGGAGCTGTCCCTAAGCAGACAGGAAAGCATATGTCAGACATGGGTCCTGGATTCAGAATGTAGGTATGGCCTTGTTTTCATGGAACAAGGAAATATTTGCCATTTATAGATGAAACCAAACACACAGACCATCTTGTTCCCACAAAAACAGAATGTGTCTATATTAAAAAAGATCAGTGGACTGACATTGTGCTCTGCTTCCTCAGAATGTGTCATTTCCTGTCCTTCATCAGTACCAACAGTGTTTCTCATGGTGGAAGGAACAGCATGTCTCTTTACATAGTGTCTAAAATGGTTGCTCAGTCCTGGCTTCTCTCTATTTTTTATCTCCACGCTCACTGTGTAGGTTGAGAAGAGATGGTAAGATCACGCAGATCATACTACAGATCTTTTCATCTCAAAGTTTCTTTTTCTATGTTAAATCAAGCACCACTCCCTGTTTCTAGAAACTGATGATGGAAAAAACTCAGCACAAAAGACATCATTGATCTCTTAAATAAGACTGAGTATGTGCAGAGCCTTGTGTTCTCATGCCATCCTGGTTTTCACTGCTTTGGAGACCACAAAATGCATGTTTTATAATGCCACTTAGTTTGAAGAATTGGGGACTCTTATACCTTTATTTGATCACGCTTTGCTTTATTGGTAAACTCTACACTTGTGCACATGATTCTCAGCTATAGGTCTGAATTACAAATCCTTTGTGTTCTTAAGTTATGCTCTCATTACAATAAATTAGGGTACTTTTCTCCCTTTTATTACCATTTTCATGACAGAAAATCAAAAAATCCACTAATGATGCAAGAGAACAATGAGGTCTTTTGCAAGTAGGCTGTGCTGTGGGGCGTGCCAAAGACTCTCCTCTCCCCCAAAGAAGAAAACGCCTGAAATGAACATATTTAGGTTCCACCAAGAATCTCTTTCATTCTTCCAATCTGTCTCACGCTCTCCCCGTCTCTCATCTGTCTGTACTTTTACTTCATCTTGATAGTTAGAATTAATTCATCTGATTTGACCCTCAGACCACTAAAGCGTTGTTTCTCTTTTTCCTTCTGCACTGCTCTCATCGTTTTAAAGTTGTTACTATAAATATGGTGAATCCCCACTAACCCCTGTAGGAGATCTGGCTTTTAAGCCACTCAAGCATTCAGCAGCTCTTTGGCAGCTGTATCTGCCTTCTGTTTGGAGCAGAGTGACACTGAGAATAGGGACCGTTAACTAAAACAGAAAAGCTGTGGGTCAGAAAATCAAAATAGTGAACTGAGACCTGAACCCATCACAAAGCTGATTATATTATCTGCAGGTTCATCAGTGCAATAAAAATCTTTCACATATAAGCAGCCACTGGATTCATTATTAAACTAGCTCTCCATGGTCGCCATGCTACCACTAAAGGTATATCTCAGAAAAGCCCCAATTTCTTCATGAATGCTGAAACTGACCTGACTCCACTTGATGTGATGTGAGGCTAGATGGTTTTTGTTCTTTTTTATTCAGATTGGATGACTGAGAACTCATGTATGTAGCAGCGAAGTTAATTCCATAATGTCCATTTTTTAAAATCAATTTCAGCAGATGGCAAGGGTGGCGGGCACAACACGGTGGCACTATGAAAGTAGTAAATGATCCCACTATCAATTTCATTTTCTTTTTGTGCTGATTGTATAAACAATTGCAGAGATATGGCTAAAAATGTAAGAAAAACCAAACAAAAATAAAACAGAAAATGCCACCTGGTGACCTCTCATTGATCTATCATTGCGCCAAAATTCAAAATTTTGTGTCAGCTAACTTTTGCATGGCAACAGTGCTGATTCCATTATATCCTCGCTTTTTTGGGGATATAAAAATACTGACAACAGCAGCTTTGACATGCTATCTGTTTAGTGATAATCTCTTAAAAATAATGAGATCTATTTTTTTTATCTTCTTAAAGCTAAATTATGGAAAAAATGAGGTAAAAGGAAAAGTTGGACAAAAACGATTCTTCTCCACTGACACATCATGTTGACATGTGTATGGTCGCTGTTTACCCATTAACAGCCATCAATCACCTCAACACAGCAGCTGTGTCAAATCTCAGCCAAAGCACACAGCTGTGCAGGATGAGCTGGACTCATTCAGTAAAGTGCTCATCACCATGACTTACCTCAGGGGGAGGCTTTTGGAAAAGACATATTTAAAACAAGATAGAGGGAAGGATGAACACATCTGAGGGGACCTACCTTGGTTTCCAGTGGGTTCACAGAGAAGCACAACAATTGGGATGAAACAAAAGTTGCGTTATTTTAGCAAACAATTATGTGACTATTAGAACTAAGAAAAAAATATTTAATTTTAACTTGTCCAAGATGAGATTTAACAACTTTAAACAAAGGGAACAGTAAAATGCTTCCTTTTTTAGCGAGTGCAATTGGTCAGTGTTTGTACAGTTCATCTGTAGCAGACCAGGATATCAGATCTGTGACTTTTTTCTTGTTTTTACAGTCAAAGTATGCATATGCCAAGGAAGGAAAACACTTCACTGTCTTAACACTCTTGTTACAGCAACACTTAGTCAGAGAATGACAATGACAGTTTTTTCTTTCATGTCTGGCTGGCAGAGAAAAACAGTGAAAGAGAGGAAGACAAAGGTGGTCTGCTGACCCCATCATCAGATTTTTGAATCCTTCAGATGTGGAATGTGGAAGTTCCCCGCTCTGTCTCCCAAGACTTCTTATGGGGTTTCTTGTATCCACAGGAAAGGTCAGATCTACTGTAAAGTTGGTCTGGTAAATTCTCAGTGCATGCCAAAGTCATGTTGCTAGACATTCCTGTTGTCACCTCAGTAGTTTTAAAAAACATCTCCCAAAGGAGCTGCTCTTTTACAAGAGTTTTACAAGAGTGGATTTCAGTCCTTGAGTTTACCACATCACACGGGTGAACTGGAACAATTATAGGTCCTATGAGCAATCTTTAGAGGAAAAGAGAAACAAAGGGAAGTGGCCAGTTTATCATATGGGAAGTTTGACTTTGAAATGTACAAACATCCACTATATTTCTTGTGTATATAAAAATGGATGGACTGCCAGGATTAGGTTTAGAGACAAGTTTTTGGGGTGAATGAAGAGCTACATTTATGAACTTCAACTTACTTGGGTAGCTGTGATGATGTGGGTGAACAAAGCTCAGGACATAGAGCTTTGAGTTCACATTCAGACACCTCTGTGGTTTAGGAGACTAAAGCACTTAACTGAGATTAGGAAAGATTGTGGTCTTGGTTTAATGTTAATGAAAATTATCTGTCTGAGGTCACTGTGGCTTATTCTGTAAAAAACCTTCTGAGAACATGAAAAATACACTACATCTGTAGGGCAATTTACCAGGGACCACACCCCCAATGCGTCTTGAACACTGACTTTTTTGGGGGGAAACTGTAGTCTTTTTTATAGAAGTTTAGCCAACCCTAACTACTTAAAAAAGATTGCTTACTACTCAAACAACAGGTCCTTGTTTCATCCATAGTACTGCAGATGAGCTCAGGATACCACTTAGCATACTCAGTACTTAAGAGATACTTATAAAAGTTCCTTTATTAGTTGGTGAAAGTTAAAATAACATATAAAGCATGTCCTTACATTCCCAATGATTCCACATGTTTTATTAGTAAAACAAAAGAATTTGCAGAACAGATGAAACCATGTCTTCTTTAACTTCAAGATAACATGCTTTCATTTGTTATGGAAAGCAGATGAGGGTTCTCTCCAAGTTACGATGTTTTAAGAACGTAAAGCCCCTAGTTTAATAATCTGAAAACCATCTGATGACTTGTGCAGCATGTGTCTGAAGCAAAACACAGCATTTAGTCATGCAGAAGTCTGTCACACACTCTGAGCTTGTTATCTCAATATGTTTAGTCTGTCTGTCTCTCTGATTTAAAACCCTCTCTTGTTTCCCTCTTTAACATGAATGCATCTCCCACGCTCCAAACACTTCTTCTTCCTCTTATCCTTTACAGAGGTTAACGATGTGAAACGCTCTTACAGACTACAAAGATGTGTGATAAGTATTTCAAGCTAACACCTTTCAGCAGCACAATCTTCCATATGGTGAAATGCTCATGATAGACTCATAATCTAAAATGTTAATTTTGCAACGTTGTGATACTTTGATTACCCACAATTACACAACTACTTGGTCCCATTTAAAGGGGACCTACTTTGCTTTTTGGTTTTTACAAGCCTTCATGAATCCTGTCAGTTCATCCTCTGCTGAAACAAGCCTTTTCTCAGGCCCAGCTTATGGCACAGTTCTGCCTGTGCAGGAAATTATCATATAAGGAAACTCATGCTGAGCTGACGTCAGCAAGATAAAACAAATGAAAAACCTTTTCTGATTAATTTTACAAATGCTGACCTCATTACTGAAATGTTGGCCATGTTTAACATGAGCCTATGGCATTGTAACAATATATCTATTTATAATGACAGAAAAAAGAAAAATGGTAATAGGTTTGGAGAACGGTATGCACTTTCAGTATCCAAGTTATTCATATTACCAGAGTAGACACAAAACATCATGTGTGATCATGGCCTTATTTGGTATTCCAGACTGAAAAGCAACTGGTAGAGCTGGTTAACACTGAGGTTAAAAAAGGAATAGAGAGAGGGAGAGGGAGAGAGAGAGAGAGAGAGAGAGAGAGAGAGATGTTTGCAGAGCTATTTGGAACAGTAGTTAGAGTAAGGAGCTTACCCTGGCACCTTTCTCTGGGAAACATTGACAGCCTCCACTGCAGTCTCTTCCACCACAGGGGCCACTGTGCTTCTTCCCACCCTGTCAAAAAATGACAACATGAGGGTTAGTGTTGGGATATTAGATATCAGGATATAGATGTCACATATTCAGGGTACTGCAGCATGTTGCTGTTAACCACATTAGCATTTGTCTTTGTGTGGTCACGTGTTATTTGTGAACATTACATGTTCACTTCAGGTGTGACTAACTGCGTCTGTGTACTCTGTTGATTATGCCACCACCTCTTTTAGATCAGCATGGATGATTGTTGCACTACTAGCAACACAACTGTGTCTGGTGTGCGGAAAGGTTGTTTTGAATGTGGCTCAAATGAGTCATTAGCCATATCCAGTCATAATGGATTGCTGTCTGTTTGTGAAAAAGAAGCTGGGTCCAGCCACTGACAGGGAGAATCTGTCCTTAGATGCCTGCATACCACCCAAACCACCCAGCATCACAGGCTCGTCTGTGCTAGACATGACACAAGCACAACAAAGCCAACAGAAAAAGAAAGTAGTCCCACCCTGGGTTTCCCCATCCACAGGTCAGAGGTGTCAAGACCCTAAGCTAACTGAGAAAGCTTGAGACATTAATTCAGTCAGGGCAGTCTTGGTGAACTTTGCATTCATGTTATACTTCAAATAAAAAACCACATTCCAAATTCACATAGTGCTTCTGGATTCTGTCAAGCAGAAATATTTGAATTCTGGACAAAACCATAAACATAATGTAACATGCTCAGAGCTCCACTTTTACCTTCGATACCTGAAAACAGATGGACTTCAAGAAATTAGTTCAATGTCACTGCCGTAAATAACAGATCAAAAACTTAAATGCTCTCTCATATGCTTGCTCTGTTTCTATGGATCTGTACCGACTTGAAAAAGTAGGTGCATAGTTTAAAACGTTCCATTAAAATTTAAAAAATTCTACTTCAGAGTAAAAACTAATGAAACACACAGACAGTGGGGTACTGTATCAACTCCAAAGTGCCAACATGTAGGGAATTGGGTAAAAAGGACATTCAGTGGCCTTTTAATTAGCACATGCAGATATTGCAGAGGGGCTGCTGTGTAGCTGATGTCTCTTATGACGTCTCACACTCCACCTACACATCCATACCAGAGCCTGCTTAGGCAGCAAATGCCTTAATATCCTCCCCTGTCTTTTGTTTAAAAAAACCTAAATGAGCACTTTATGCCCACAATGGCAACAAACTGGCAGATAAAGAATCAGAATAATTCTCTGTCCTCAGTTTGACAGCCGAGCCCAACAGCCTGCATTTACAAAGGCCACATTGAGACCCTCTTCATGCACAAAGACCTCCTTTTACTATTGAGACTTCGTCCTTTAATGATCCCCCATCTCCAACAAAAGACCCTCTTCCTCTCCCTTATGGAATGCAAAAGGCTGTATTTCTTTGTTAACTATCAGTGGATCTGAGGGGTTCCTTTCAAATTGCTGTTTCATGCCATGATGGGTATAATTTAGCCATCACATAGAGTCAGACAGCATTCTTTGCTTATATCACAAATTTAAATGATTATGTTACACACAGCATATCTACATCAAGCATCCACTGCAGGGGCAACACCTTTACAACTTTTTTTTAGTTTCTGGAGCACAGACAAAAAAGGAAAGCCATTCCATCCCAAAAAGGATGTAACGGAGTCACGGAATGACCTTTCTCCACATTGAGGTGGAAGTCCAAAACATAGACAATAGATTGCGTCATCTCCAGATAGACACACAAAGGAATTACTTCCATATAGGCAATTACACATTGTGGAGCCCGCTCCACCAATTCAACCTTACAGTTTACAAGCTCAAAATAGCTGAAGGCTGTTTCAGTACAAGACAATAGGATTGTGCTACAGTATCCTGTTTTCTAAACCAACAGTCACAATAACCACCAATTTGTCAAACTCACCTTTTCCATAGCTTTGATGTGCCAGAGTTTATGATGATGTGCAGATGCATTTATTTGTATCTATTCAACAAACTCTAAATAATGGAAAAATAATTTGCCATATCAAGAAAAACAGAGCCAATATTCTGTTTCATATCTTGAAGTCCTTTGACTCTTCATTCAGTTCCTTGCATCTAACATCAAGAATATTTTTGCATCATTTTAGCTGCTATCCAGTTGGAGTTTATACTGATCAGTATACATTATTAATGACTACAAACAAGCCAAGAGTAGCAACAAATTAATTGTATTGATGATTATGTGAATTAAAATATACTGCAACTTGATGTTATTAAAAATAAAGCAAGAAAAAGAAGAAAAAAATATCCCATACTGTACAATAATATTCTGGGAGGACAGTATATCACTGTGGTTATTTTGGTTGTTTGCCTAACTGTTAAATCAGAAATTCTCAATAGGACACGACTTCCCACCTAAACAAACTAAGCCAGGCAGGCCGACTCGATGCAACAGGTTTAACTAAACCAATGGTAACCATGGTAAAGACTGAGACCACTTCAAAAAGTTAATCTTGATCTGTTTTGAAGAAGACTCTGGTTTAATGGACCGAAGGCAAACAGGCCCATAGCATGAATCTGTAAGAGCAGATGTATAATTTTACCAATAATTTAAAAGTTGCTACTAGTACTACTAATACTACCGCTGCTACCGCTGGTCCTGGAACCTTTTTTCAAGAATAAATCTATGCATAAGCACAAATAATAACATCTAAAGACAAAAGCAAACCATTCAAATGTGCAGTTTATAACACTGGCCGAATATATCCATCCATTTCTTCCACTTCTCCAGTTCAGGGTCGCAGGGGAGCTGGAGCCTATCCAAGCTGTCATAGCATCTCTCAAATAATACAATAGCCCAGATCATGGAAGAAATGCAACTGATAAGTCCAGACCACCTTGCAACACAGTGTAGGGTCCTGCATACTATAAATAAATCTCACATCCATTAATCAAACAGGAACAGGAACAGCAGTCTGATACATTCAAAGATCAAATGTCTCCCATTTTTATGTAAAGACCACATTAATATTTTCAATTATAGAAATGTTTTTGCAATACAGATGAAAACTTCTTCCAGTGCCTTTGTTATGAGTGCTGTCAAACACCACTGGATACAATATGAAACAATGACCATTAGCCAGGGCAGTTCCCTAGGAACCCTTTTGTTTTGATTAGTGATCTGTGGCTTCTCGTTTACAGTACGACTCTGCAGTCACGATCATCTTTCATGTTCTGTGAACTACCTTCAGTGGTCTGCTCAGCTTCACAACTGCAATCACGTGCATAGATGCAAACACTGGTTCCACATCAAAGGATTAAAAAAAGGATGCCCTCCTTAGATATAAATGAGCTTGTGCATTTGTGTTTACCACTCAGACACATAGACATTTCACACACACATTTTACCCTAAACATTATTGTGGAATTTAGACATAATAAATATATGAATCATTGAGTTATGCCTTGGACCTACAGTATGAACACCAAAATCCAATGTTCTCACTTGAGTTCAAGAGAATGTTTGGGCCATATTTGAAAAAATTCCCTCAGGTTCTTGAAGAGATTTTATGTTCGTGAGAATGGGAAACACAGCCAACCCGAAGAAATAATGACCCTGGCTATGGCTGTTGCTGACAATGAAGCATAACGCTGGATTATGCTAACTGGTGAAGCACTAAAACGTAGTGGTGAAATATATATTCCTAGTCAGTATTTTAATTCGAAATCAGTATAAATGCCGTTAAATCTGACAGTTTTCTGACTCTGAGGTGTTAAGACGACCCTCATAACTGTCTTATAAATACGAAGCTACAACCAATGATTGAACCAATGGTTAACCTAATTCAGCAAACAGACTTAGGGGCAAAGAGCTGGTTTGGCTCTGTCCAAACATCACAGGCTCTGGTTACTATCGCTATAAACCTCCCTTGTTAGTTTAATTGTTTAATCCATCTGGAATTGCAGAGCAAAAACAGCTGCGATTGCACACTGTGTCTCATTTAAGACACCTCTCTTAGTACACTTTCATCTAAGTACATTGAGTATGATGAGTACATACTAGAGTACTGCAATTTTGATAAGTCAGTGTTGCAACAAACATGTGCACTTAGACTACTGAAACATCTGACAATGCATTTTTAATATTTTCCAAGCCACTGACCACACTTAAAAAGTCACAATATATAATTTTAAATGGACAGGTGCTAATTCATTATGGATGTTTTTTTGAACTTCTATTTCTTAAGAGATTTCTGAGTTACTTGTGAGCATTTCCTTTCATCTTGTTTGCTTGAGTCTAGTACAGAAGAATACAATCTTCTGCAGTCAGTCTATACACTTGTCCACAACTTGTGAGGAAAGTAGTCAAAAGGCATTACAAATTCCCAGCGGAAAGGCAGATGCCCTAAAGTGGTATGTTTTGCTGACGCCATCTCGTCAAATCTCATATTTCAATGAAATGTAATAATAAATAATAATCTCAATCAGGATGCTGATTATTTGGGGACAGTTTCAGCATGAGTCTCCAGTCAGTCACACTGTGCCACCACCTTACATTAAGACATAATGATGGTTGGTTTGTGTGGATTGTCTGTGGCCAGCCTGACTCACCATGGTCTCGGTTTTTCCATGCACTGTATACGTTAGGTTTACCACAGACAAAACCACTTCCTAACACTTCCTGTGAATGTCAAAAGCAGCCAGAATCAACAAAGAAGCTCAGGCAGGAGGACAGGATGATAAGACAAAAATAAAAGAAAAACACAGTCAAAACAAACTGAAGGTAAACTATAAACAAATCTGAGAAGAACTAATTCCAGATTTGATGTAGCTCTGACTAAAGAGGCATGTGATCCCTCTGGCCTCCAGTCTGCATCACTCATGACTCCCAAAACAATACCCAGACACAAGGATCAAGGCGTGATTTATGGTATTTTAGGGGAATAAGCAATCCACACAACTAAAGCAATAAGAGAAAAATTGACCACTAAGCTCTACAAGGTTCATACAATTTATAATGCCACCAGAGAGACAGAGAAAAACAGAGAATTTGAATTTGAACTTTAAAAGCTAAGTTAGTGCAGAGTAATACATAAAACAAGACTCAACAGAATCCAAGAAGTGCATCACGCAGGAAAACAATACATTAAAAATACACAGACAAATGTGCATTCCACTTCTTCCTTGACATATTTTTCAGTGCAACATCCTATGATAACGAAACATTATCGGAAAAAACAGAAAATCAAGCTTAGGTTTGTTGTGCAGAATACATAAGAAAAATTAAGAGCTTAGCACAATCATAGACAGAACTGCTTTTTTAAGGACAGTGAAACATCTGCATCCAGACCTGAGTGCACAGAAGCCCTAAAAGTGTTTACTGAGTGGTTGGCACCTGCTAACTGTAATGTATGATATTATTTGTCTTAAAGGGCTTTGTTAGGGAAATGTTACAATACCCAGCTCAGTAATGGGTAACATATACTGAAAGCTCTCTGCCAATTATCAGTATCAGCATTTGGTTTCTCTGGTCTGCTCTTCTCAGAAGCTGAGTTCACTCATATCTGTGACAATTACAGCAGCCCTTTGATGATCTAAGATAGCAGACAGGTATTTGTACTTTTGGCTGCTCCCTTGTATTTTTCCCAAGTAGTCGCCACAGCGGATTATTTGACAGAGGTTTTACAGGAGATGCCCTTCCTGATGCAACCTTCCAGGGTGGGAGGGGCTTATATTCCGAACAGCTTGTAAGGTGAATGTGTAAACCACTAGGGGGACACTATAGCAGATGTGTATTCAAAAAATGTTTTGTAAACAGCAGACATGTATTTACAAAAAGAAATTAGCAAAAGTTGAACAGTGAAATCAGACATTTGACTTTTTGGCCAAGGTCAAAGTGGAAAGGTCAGATCCATAATAAGAATAAACAAACGCCTCTGTTAAACACCCCACAAATCAACAACTCCTCATAGGCAGATTTTGTTTCTGTTGACTTTTGTGGTCTTGGGAATCTTCATTACTATGATCACTGCAGCCATATTTTACACCTCTTTCTCCAGTTTCGCATGTTCTCCCCCTTACAGTGTGTCAACACCAGTCCTAGATCAAAACACTCATCATGCAATGGTCTATGATCTTTGTTCTTCTGAAACCTCACACAGATACTGTTTATGGTTCACTGTGCTGTTTCATGTGTGAAAACTGAGAAACCAGCTCAAAGAGTTTGACATTTCATCACTCGAAGTCTTCCATGCCATCAAGATGAATTTGTTAATGTTTAGATGTTTTAATAAAATCATATATTTGAAACAAATGAGTGCTAAACATTTTACCTGTAAGCCTTCCTAACAAAAAAGGTTACTCTGCAGAATTTCTTTATCATGCTCCCTTCAGTCAAAATGATCCTCTTTTACTATTTTTAAAGGCTCACTTTCCCAGACATGGATTAGGCCTAGTCTTGGACTAAAAACTTTTTTTTTCACTGGTAATCTTTCATGATTTTATTCTTTTAGTTTAGGATTAGGCTTAGTCCATGTCTAGTAAACTGGCTGATAGTGTTTGCTCTACAATAACTTTGCTTAGGTCTGATATACTTCTGTATGAGCCCTTTGTTCTTATTGTGAAAGTTTAGTTGCTGGTTACCAGCTAGCTGCTTCCATATTTTTCACTCTTTATTTTACATCTTTAGAAAGGATCTCATCCTGAGGAAATGGCATGTTTATAGAAATTTGTGTTTTCACCACTTTCGTGCTTTTTTGTCTGTGCACACCATCGTGTGTGTTTAAACATTTCTAGAATGTCTTATCTATTGCTGTTATGATTTATCGAGGCTGCAGCTGCCATTCATTACACTAATGATGGGACGTCAAAGAGAACTCATAAATTAGAAACACCTGGTCAAAGAAAGTTCACATGTATTTTTGAAGGAAAAATGCATGTGATATGACTTGACGCATAACTGCACTATATCTGGGCAGGGCGTTAAAATCCCTCTGCCAACTGAGAACTATCTCTGTGAAGGATTCTCTGTAAATGAGCGAACTGACCTTTGTGTCAAGTGGAAACTTAAAATTTTAGGAAACTTCTTTTTTAGAAAAAAATCTGTCATGTCAACAACATTGGCCGTGAACTGGAATGCCACTTGGTGGGTTGAATCAAATCTGTAACTTTAGACTACATTTAATGTCTCAGCAGCTGTTTTTAAGAGAAAGAGAAGACAGAAAGGGGTGCAAAGAGAGACACAGACTAGAAAGACTAGGGAGAGAAAAGACAACATTTAATGCAACAGTCACAAATAAATGCATGGGGAGTGAAAAGAAGTGGGTGGAGAAGAAATGCCTAGCACATTATAAGAAGTCTCCCCAGTGTCCTAAACCTACTGCAGCATAACTAAGCCATAACTATAAGCTTTATCAAAAAGGAAAGTTTTAAGCCTAATCTTAAATGTAGAGAGGGTGTCTGTCTTCCTAATACAAACTAAAAGCTGGTTCCACAGGAGAGGGACCTGACAGCTGAAGGCTCTGCCTCCCATTCTACTTCTAAAAACTTTGGGAACCACAAGTAGGCCTGAACTCTGAGAGCAAAGTGCTCTGTTGGGAAAATATGGTACAATGGGGTCTTTAAGATAGGATGGGGCCTGATTGGTCAAGACTTTGTATGAGAGTAGAAGGATTTTAAATTCAATTCTGGATTTAACAGGGAGCCAGAGAAGCCAGTATAGGAGAAATATGATCTCTCTTTCTAGTCCCCATCAGTACTCTTATTGTGGCATTTTGGATCAAATTAAGGCTTTTTAGAGAGCTTTTAGAACAGCCAGATAGCAACAAATTACAATAATCAAACCTAGAAGTAATAAATGCATGAACTAGTTTTTCAGCATTACACTCTGATAGGATGTTTCTAATTTGTTTAATGTGAACACTAAAGGACATATCCTGGTCAAAAATGACTCCAAGATTCCTCACAGTGTCACAGGAGGCCAAAGTAATGCCATCCAGAGTCAGTATCTGGTTAGAAAGAGTGTGTTTGAGGTTTTTGGGCCAAATACAATAACTTCAGTTTTGTCTGAATTTAAAAATAGAAAATCACAGGCCATTCAGGTCTTTATTTCTTTAAGACACGTCTGTATTTTAACTAATTGATTTGTCTCACCTGGCTTCATGGATAAATATAGTTGGGTATCATCTGCATAGCAATGAAACTGTATGCAGTGTTTCCTAATAATATTGCCTATGGAAACCATGTATAACTTTTAGAGTATTGGTCCCAGCACAGAACCCCATGTAAAGAAGACTTTTTGTTTACACATAGAAATTGGAATCAGTCAGATAAATAAGAATCAAACAGCTTAATGCATTCCTTTTAATACCAACAGAGTAGCCTCTGTAGAAAAATGTTGTGGTCGACTGTATCATATGAGGTCTAGAAGAACAAGCACAGAGATGAGTTCACTGTCAGAAGCCATAAGCAAATTATTAGTAACCTTTACTAGTGCTGTTTCTCTGCTGTGATAAACTCTGAATCCTGACTGGAAATCTTCAAACCATTCCTCTGCAAGTGATCACACAATTGTTCTGCAACAACTCTTTCAAGAATTTTTTTAATTAAAAGGAAATTTGGAAATTTAATCTGTAATTAGCTTAGCTGGATAGTGTCGCTTGTAGTGTAGTGGTTTGTTCATTTGCCTTGCAAGTGAAAGGTCCCTGACTTGGTCCCAGCCCAGGTGGGGACACAAGCCCCTCTTACCATGGACGGTTGCATCAGGAAGGGCATCCGGGGTAAAGCATCTGCCAAATTACCAATGTGGATTAATCTGCCGTGGTGACCCCTTGGTACATTCAATTAGCTTATAGCTGGATAAAATGAAGGTTTTTTTTAAAAGTAGTAGTTTAATTATAGCCACTTTAAAAGCATGTGGTATCTTCTTCTTCTTCTTTCGGCTGCTCCTGTTAGGGGTCGCCACAGCGGATCATCTGCCTCCATCTCACCCTATCCCTTGCATCCTCTTCCCTCACACCCACCCTCTGCATGTCCTCCTTCACTACATCCATGAATCTTCTCTGTGGTCTTCCTCTTCTCCTCCTGCCTGGCAGCTCCATCTTCAACATCCTTTGTCCAATATATCCACTATCCCTCCTCTGAACAT
>VUQH01074118.1:0-25473 GCA_015106775.1 Etroplus canarensis
CTTGGGACAGGCACTAGGACTACACTGGCTTGTGGGCCCCTGTGGCTGGTTTACCCAATCACAATACTGTCTTGTTGCAAATTAACTTAACTAGCTGCAACATGTTCCTTCAGTTTTTTTTAGTACCACTCACTTTCCCACCCTTTTGTTGTCCTTGTCCCAAATCTTGAGATGTGTTGCTTTCATCAAAGTCAAGATGAGTTGTTGTTTTCATGAAAAAGTAAAAAAAATCTCACTTTCAACATTTGTTACATTTTCAATATTTTTTTTGTGAATGAAACATCAGTTTGCAAATCACTGCATTGTGTTTTTATTTATATTTAACACAGCGTCCCAACCTTTTTTTGCAACCTTTTGTGGTTGTAAAAAAAAAAAAAAGTGTACCGTTATGTCAATAATTCATTCATTCATTTTCTTCATTCGCTTGTCCAATTCAGAGCCTATCCCAGCTATGTAATTTTTGCAATACTAATTAACCCAGCAAATTATTCAGTCCCTGAATTCAGTCCCTGAAATGTCAAAAAATAGTAAAAAAATTCCTGCTGAATTTCTAAAATCAATCACAAACCTAAACAACATCACATCCACAATCAAATAAGCAGCAAAACATCACAACTGAAAGTCTGGAGAAACATGATTTTGTTTGATGATGACTTGCTTTTGGTGGACTACTGAAAAAAATCCAATCGTTATTGCTCTAACTGCAAGCCATAAAGCCTAAAGAGACATTTAGGAAAAAGGAACATGTAAATTAAATATATTATAAAATATCATTATTGCCAGTTACATTCACATATTGAGTACTGACAAATATTACTGCACCTCCTGGAGTTCAACAGGTTGTCCCTTAAATTACAAAGAGTATATGGCACAAACCATAATTTACATCCTCACACTGTGCAGCTGCCAAATCTATTTCACAGAGAAACAAAATATATATATATTTGCAACCACAGCTGGCAATTATGTCTAGAACATTTCTTTGAAAGCATGACTGCTGTGGCTCCAGAAAGAATAAAACTGGCATAATCCACTGATCATAGTATGGCTATCCAGGGAGAACAGGATTCCAGAAGCTAGAATTGAGACATGCTGTGTTTTTTCTGGTGGAGAGTCATCTTTACTTATTTCCAGGAGGAAACTGACTTTGTTAAATGCAAGGGGGAATTTAAATTAAGCCGCCATCACATTTAAAAAAGGCAAGTAGCAACAAAAACATGCAGTGAATATGCAGATGGACTCAGAATACAGCCTACTGGTATTTACATGAAAAATCTGTTTCCATTATTGAATAGTTTATGCAATTTTTAAGTTCTGGTACTTTCTACTGTTTTATAATGTAGATGTGAATGTGCAGTAAAAAGCATGCACAAATGTCAAAAGGGAGACTCACAGTCTCAGCATCTGAGTCAGGGACATTGAGGTATCCCCACCTTCTTTCTGAGCCTGGAGTGGAAGACTATTTTTGAAAGAGGCAGATAAACGTGAAGAAAGAAGGAAAAGAAAAGAGTGAGTACTGAGATCTATGATGTGTTAGTGATAGAGGCAGACTTTCAGCAAAGACTCCATGTCCAAAAGCACACCCAGAAAACCTATAAACATCATAAATGAAATCACAGATTAAAGACTCATTCAGCATCAGCTGTGAAATCGAAGGATGCAAGAGACACAGTTGCCATGAAAAACAACTGACATGTTTTTTCAAATTATTATCCTTTTAGATATTTCTTATTTTTTCTGTTTTTAGCCATGCTAATGAAAGACTAAATAAAATCAGCCATCAGACTGAAAATAATGCTGGAGGCACACACAGACTTTTTCCAAACAAACACAGTGACCCTAATATTTAAAAGAAAAAAAAATGATATGTTCATACACATAATATTGCAAATATTTTAGTGTCAGTGGCTGGATAAACCTGTGTTAGTAGTGGCATTGCACCAAACAAATGTACTAACAAACAAAATGCAAAGGCCAGAAACCAGTGCTATGTAAAATTATGTTGGAGATAACAGGTAATTAACCCCAACATCATTTGCAAAAAACAGGCACAATCAAAGGAAACTAATAATTTCGGTAGCCAAACATGTGAACTTACTATGGCCTTTAAAATGTTGTAATACATCCTATATGGACAAAAGTATTACGACAACTCTTAATCACTGAATTCAAGGGCTTCATTTTGCCCCATTACCGCAGGTCTTTAAAAGCTGGCAACACTCTGTGGACTCAGTAACTGCAGAGTTCTAAACCTCCTCAGGCACTATCAGCACAAAAACTGTGCACTGGGAGATTCATGGTATAGGTTTCCATTACTGATCAGCTGCATGCAAGCCTGATATCACCACGCACAATGTGAAGCATCAAATGGAGTGGTGTAAACTATGGCACCACGAATCATGCTTCTCCATCTGGTAGTCTGATGAAGGAGTCTGGGTGGAACACTGTGCTTCCACCTTTATCAGAACAGCTTAGGGAAGACCCTTCTGTTCCAGCATGACTGTGTCCCAGTGCACTAGATAAGATCCATAAAGGCATGGTTGGATGAGTTTGGTGTGGAAGACTGGCCTGCACAGAGGACTGACCTCAGGCCCATCGAAAACCTTTGGGATGAACAAGAAGAAGGACTGCAAGCCTCTCATCCAGCATCAGTGTCTGATCCCACATTCTGCATCAATGTACCTTTTGGCTTCTCCCTTGTATTCTCCACCAAGGGGTCACCACAGCAGATTAATCCACATTGGTAATTTGGCAGGGGTTTTATGCTGGATGCCCATCCTGACGCAAAGTGAGAGGGACTTGTGTCTCTACCTGGAATCGAACCAGGGATCTTTCACTTGTAAGACGAATGCACAAACCACTACGCTACAGGGGACGGCATGAATGGGGAAAAAATTCCACAAACACACTCCAAAATCTTGTAGAAAGCCTTCCTAGAAGAGTGGAAGCTGTTATAGCTCCAAATGGGGGACCAACTCCTTATTAATTAGTATGGATTTAGAATAAGATGTCATAAAAGCTCCTGTAGGTGTAATGTATGGTGGCCTAATACTTTTGTCCACATAGTGCATCTATACATATACATACATGCTGCTATTTTTTAGCAGTAGAAAATAATAAAAATCCAACTGTTGCCTGTGATAGTAGCTCATTGTGCTTACATTATCCACAAAAGCCCTCCATGCAGTGAATAGCAGCAGTGGGCAAAGTATAGTAGAGTTTGAGTGACAGTCAACTATCTGCACAGTCTCTCTCATCACCACCTTCTACATCCATTCATGCTGCCAACAGCAGCTCAGTGACTGCTGTCATAAAAGAAAGACCGATGTCAGGACAACTGGACTCAAGCGCAGACAGACTGTCTACCTGTGCAATTCTCAAACTAAACACCAACACGTGAACAAACAGAACAGAGCATAGTGAATCGTGAATATGACCGTTAATATATGACTGCCAAAGCAGTTTAGAGCTGGCTGAGGCTGATTCTCCTGAAGAAATTAACATGCATAACCGAGTCTCGTGTAAATATGTGCAATTAAGTCGAACAGAAAAAGCTACCACTTTGTGATATTGAATTAAGCCACGAAGGTAGCGTTTGATTCATGTGGCAGTGTTGTGAGATGTCCATCATCACTGCCTCCAGCCTCATACAAGAGATTTTAATTCAATATATGACACTAAGGGGATTAGAAAATTATACTGAAACAGCATCTATTATTTCTGAAAAGAGAAAATTCATAATAAAAATTCTAGTGTGGATTATCCAGAGTAACATAGCTACTGTCTCTGGTTCCTGTTTAAAGATTGTGTAATTATGCTAATTTCTAACTACTTTGCATTCTGGGACTTGACCAGAGTAGATTTGCATGATTGACAGTTATAGAAATTCTTATTTATCTCGATCTGCCTGTTGCCGAGCCTCGTTCTGAAACGAATATTACTAGTTTCAGTGTGGTATCACTGGGAGATAGGCGGCATGGATAAACTACAATGTAAACAAAGCAAATGACACTGGCTGTCTTGTGTTCAACAGAGCATTAAGAAATAAGGTCCTTTAATTTCTCTATTTTTTTTGTTGTATGCAGAAGAGTGTTATGGCTTGAACTGGATAACACAGTGGACATATTGAGGAAATTTTCACATGATAGAGGAAAAAAATCCAACGTCTTAGTCTTTTTGTCAGGAAAAGCCTCTTAGATGTGGAAAAGGTTTTCCTAAACCTGTCATGAGGAGGAAAGGTGGAAAAACAAAATGATTCGCTTAAAGATGCTGAAATAGTTTTGCAGAACTGCAGAGTGAGAGTATTTCTCAGGGTTCATTACAAGCAATTCTTTTCAAATAACATCCACTATTATTAGTATGACATACTCATGAGCAGGCCCACATGGAATCTGCGACCCACATATTCTGCAGCTTTTCTGCAGCGTTTGAAGAGTAACGTAACAAGTAAAAAACACTCTGCAGAATTCCACAGATTTTCCCCTTGGATCGCAGCAGAAAACTCCGAAAAAATCTGCAGATTCCATATGGGCCTGCTGATAAGTGTAGATTCAATTCTAAGTTTTTAATATGAACACACATCTGCTCTTTTAATTATATATATTCATGACTCATTTCCTGCAAAGAAAACCAAACTTGCACATCATTAAATGCTTCTACCTTGCAGGTTATTCTCATACAAAAAGTAGTAACCTCTTGTCATTATCATACTAGTAGGGCTTTCCTAAGTATGAAAGGTGTTCGTGACACAGCTCACTCTGTGTTTACATAGTCAACACTCCAACATACACACTTGACTAACACATCTGGTAGTGAGAATGAGTGTACAGTATGAGTGTATGCAGAGGATAAGCATGTGCATGTTTGTACAGTATGCAAGCACATTTTACCCTGCACTCTCTTATCAATATATTTGTGTTTGTGCTAGTTATAACATTGGTGTTACCATTGAGACTGTGTTGCTGAGGCGCCTGCTAGCACCCTTGCTGTGGGCTGACATCAGGGCATCGATGTCTTCCTCCTCATCGGAGAACTCCTGTGGATGACAGCATTCGGATTTAATCAAAAGGAAGATGACATCTGGGAAGCTGATCTGAGCATTTTTGTGCTCTATACAGTTTTCCACGCAGGAGCTGCGTGGGTGGACACATGCAGCTTCCATAAATTCAATCAGACAAGACTGGACAGAGAGTGATAATTCAATTTTCACAAGCAAAATCACAGTGTTGTTGGCTTTACAGTACACATGTGCACATGAATGAGTAGGTAAAGAAAACAAATAATATGAAGGGGATTTTTTCCTGTGAACTGCTTACTTGAACACAAACAAAGCAGCCCTATACTGACCATCACATCCTCCACCTGCTTTTGGCCTACATCTGTTTAGATGCTTGTCATGCTCTTTGAAGTGAGCTCTGAAGTGAAATTAACATTCAGTCCCACATCTGACGCATCGTGTCAAGTTTATTGGCCCACAGATCCTGAGCTTACTGTAGTGTAAAACCACATCGTGTATAAATGATAAAGTGTAGTTAGAAAAAAGTGGCATAAATTGGAAATACACAACTTCACACTCAGTGCTTTTATTGTGATTTATGAGTTATTTTCAAAAACCAAATATGTGATCAGTGTCCAGCGAAGGAGTTGAAAAAGGGAGGAGAGATGGGTTGATTGTACTTACCGTTTCATTGAGCCCGGGGACTGAGTGGCTTCTGAGAGAGAGGGCATTGTCACTGGGTTCAGAACTAGGAGTTAACAGGTCACACTCTGATCTACTGTGATCTGGTGCAGGCAGAATGGGAGGAAGGCAAGAGAAATAAGTAAAAATGAACTTTTTTGAAGATGCAGTGTCACAGATAAATACTAAGAAACAGAAGCAGGCAACAAGACATTTTTTGGGCAAATTCAGTAATTGGTAAGCCCCTGTTTGCTCGCCAGTGTCTTCTGAAGCAATTTCCTCCAGTCTGAATTTAGGATTTTGTTTCCACCCACTTGTTGCAAATCCATTCAAGTTGTGATAGATTTTAGAGTGTCCTGTGTGTGCACGCATTCTAAGATTTACCAGGTTTTCAATAAAGTTTAGTAGGCTGAGGTCCTTTTTAGATCTTTGTCCTGTTGTAGAAGCCAGCCTATTTCAGTTTTGGACTGCGTAGCATTTGCTGTCAAAGTTTATTAAGGTAAATCTATTCTTCTTCTGAAACATTAAGTGCATTTCCTGGTCCACTGGCTGCCCCTCTACCTCAAAGCAGGGGGGAAATTCTTCTCCCTTTTTTCTCTTTCATAACTTTGATTGAGGCCAAACAGCACAACTGTTGTTTTGCAGATTTCCAACTGACTTTTGTGATCAGGTTGAAGATGAGGTTTCTTTCCGATTTTGTATACCCTGTTTATGCCTCAGCACTTCACCATAATCCCTGTGTCAGCCAAACCTTCCTGCAGGTACTCTGAAGTTGTATAAAGGGGGTTATGCAGGGCCTCTCTGATAAGGAGATGTGCAGTTTTTCTTCAGTGTCATCTTCTTTTTTTCCAAATCTCGTTTTGACTTCCAAACAGACTTGCTAAAAAAGTTTCTAAATTACATTCTGGGGAGTGGAAACGTAAAGCTGGATGATCTTTTTATACCCTGTCCCAGATTTTTGGAAATCTCTCTTTTAGATGTTCAGTCATTTTCCTGGAGGAGCCCATCGGCTACTGAGCATTAACACAAAATTTGTCAGAGTTCATTGCTGTGCCGTCCCTCCCTCCTCTTTTGCCCTCTACCACGGGTGCCAGGGGAACTGCTAGGCCCATGACCCGCTGGCAAGTCTCAGTGAAGAATTTCCCAAACTGCACCCTTTTGCCTCACAACTCCTCAGTTATCCTTCTTTTATGTTAAGAAATATTGTTAGAAATGTTTATAGTTGTGGTCCTAAATTATGTAGGTCTGTTTGCTGAGGGGTGGCCAAATTTTTGTAACCAACTGGACGAGGACATGTACACAAAGTTATTACTTAAACTTTTGCTTGTGTTTTTAATTTTTAAAGGGCCATGTGCTGGCTGCAACACCTCAAGTAAGGTTTAGAAAGAAAGTGATTAGATACCACAAGGCTGCAAGAGTGAAGAGTTGAAGGACAAATAGTCTTCATCGACCATATTATCAAAACCAAAAAAACTATTCTTTAACTGGAAATCCAAAGCTCTTCAACATCTTCGACATCCACTATGGGACATGTGGTCTGTAATCTGTGAGTAGAAATCTTTATTTAGCAGCTTTTTAATAATTAATAACATTAATCAAAGCCATTTTAAAAAGCTTGACAGAGTTACACAACCAACAGTTAAGAGCACAGATAAGCACTCCAACACAGAGAAAGTGGAGGAGGTTACACTTGAGGAAGAGTAGTTCAGTGCATCAGGGAGCTGAAGTTAACAGTGTAATTCAAGTGATGTGACATCTTTCTCAAAAACAAGGAATTTTATCCTTTGTAAGACACAGTCTTAATTGGAGTGCAGACTCAATCTATACAGGAATTTCTTGAAATCATGACTTATTTCAATAAATTGTAAGTTATCTAAATGTTTGCATTTAAGCGGTGAACCTGATACCTGAAGAGATTGAGGGCCTGGACACAGAAATGCTTGGGCCCGAAGCTTTCTTCTCAGGTAGGTCATCAGATGCATTGCTCTCTGCTCCTTCAGGCTGTGTTCAAAAGCAAACACACACAAGCTATTAAAAGTTAAAATAAAAAAGTAAATAAATATAGTTTTCCCAGTGTGTGGCTGTTTGTGTGCATCAATTGCTGACCCTGACCCTCCGATTAGCATTAGGGTTAGATGATCTGTCCAGAGATTGAGGACGCTTGTTGTTGGGTACCATGGACTCCATACCCACCATACCACCCCTGAAAAACAAAGAAACCAGCTGAACAACAGCATCTAATTATACGTTTAACACTGAAAGCAATTCCACATGCATCAAATACTTCAGCTTTGCTCTTTCAGTGCTTTGGCTGTTCAAGAGATTTCTATCTTATTGAATTATTTCTTTTTTTCCCCGCCTTTCGATGCATTTTAATGATTTCTGATTATGTTAACGTGTATGGACCCAAGACTATCTGCTACCATCATGAAGCTTTAAAACTTCTGTTCATTTCAGCCATTCCATATTACATTACACAGCTGTTATCTACAGAATACACAACAAAGATGTTCAGCCATTACTGTGGACCCTTTAGACTGCATCTGTCTCTTTTATCGGGATCATTTTAGTAACTCACTCTTGCACTTTGCATCCTGCAGAGGAAATTCAATTAGGGATGAACAACCCTAGTATGTTAATTCAGTTAAGTAGGTTGCTTTTGCAGGACATGATAAAAAATGTAATGTGTAAATCCAACTTTTACCCAACTTGGGGCTGTTGGGCTATTATTTTGGACAAAACTATTTGTCTGAATTGTTGAAGTGTGCAGCAGTCACCATTGTCATACAATAACTGCAGCTCCATACAATGCTGAAAGTTAATTTGTATCATCTATTGTTTAACAGTTGGTCTACCTTTCTGTGCTGACTTCAGGAACCATTAGAGTGCAGCCAAGATGAGAAGTGATGTTAGCAAGCACAATCCAATTACTGCTTGGCTGCTTTACTAAATGTATTTTAAAATGCATTCAGGATCTCTGATATACATGCACTCAACACACACAGATGATTTTTCCCCGTCTGTGTGCTGCATGTCATGCATACATTATACATTCATGTTGTTTAATTTATTAAGCAAATGCTATCAAGCTCAGTATGTTCCTGTTTCTGTTCTGCAGTGGTTTACACATTCGCCTTGCAAGGTCCCTGGTTTAAGCCCAGGTGGGGACACAAGCCACTCCCACCATGGGAGGGCTGCACCACAAAGAGCTTCTGGCGTCAAAAATTTGCCAAATTACTGATGTGGATTCATCCGCTGTGGCGACCCCTCGGAGGATGGTGTTTTACCATGTTCAGCATGTGTCTGTCTGAACATACAAATACAGCTGTTCATGCTTTGTGTTCTCTGCTTACCCCTTTCTCCTGGCACCATTAAGTATAGTTAATCTGCTGGATACTGAGGGTTCGGGTTTCTCCGGTTTTGGAGGGGCAGCCTTTTTTACTTCCGGAGCTTATGATCAAACACATCAGAAAGTTAGTATTAAAATTGGCACATTTTCTACACTGATGCACCATCTAGCACATCAGTTCAACTGTAATTATTATTGTAAAGTACATTAGCAGTCAGACTCACTCGGTGGGCAGCTCAGGATTGTTCGTTTGATCATGTCACTGCTCATCAGTCCCCGCTCAAAGCGCTTGGACCTCTCCTCCAAGAACCACTCTCCGCTCGTCACCTTCAGCTCCCTATTGTACAAAGGGATTACTGGTAAATCAACACCCGAAGTTACCAGGTTAACTCACTGTTAATATGATATATAGGTTATTTGCATAGGGAGCAGCAATAAGTCAGATCCAAGAATACTGGAAACAAAGATATCGGACTTTACTCCCCTGTCAAACATTATTTTTAAGTTGCAGAGTTCCCATTTTAGCAGGAAAACACAAAGAAAAAACATTAAAATTTTAATTTTAGTAATATTTTCCCCACAGAAAGTAAAACTGATCTTTTTGGAAAGCATGCTGCTGCAATATTACTTCTTTGCATTATTGGTTAGTGATCGATTTACATTATTAACTAGCACTAAACATGAAATAAATCATAGTTGAACACTTAAGTATATTTTGTATGTGATGTTTTATGCATTTTATCACCATTGAAAAGGTTTCATTAGACAGCCAGCACTGACTGAAAAACTATTGCTGGCAGTGGCTGAAACTATAAAGCATATATGGCTCCAGCCTCTGGGTAGTTACTTCTTTCTCTCCTTTTTGCCTTCTAACTGCTGGAATAAATCTCAAGCCCTTGGTGGAATCACTTTCTTCCTTCTGCTTCAGTTTGTGATCTTTTGCATGTAAACTTTTTGCTGTGGTTTACGCATGTAGGCGGGAGCTGAGAAAAGTTTTACTTCTTGCAGACATGATCTCGTGGCCTCAGTATAATTATTCAGACTAAGCGATGGACAACTTGGCATCTTTATTTCTTGTTTTTTTATGTGACTGTTTAGTCAACTCATTGCCAGCTGGTTCTGAAGAACAGACACTGAATCCCAAATGATCAAAACAGGTAGCTTTGAATTTGAAAAATAAAGTAAAAGCAGATCAGAATGAAGTTTCATGGCAGTGTTTTCAAGCTACAACCAGCAGAGTATTACAAAATTCTCAGACAATTCCTTGGGCACTTTACTGCACATCCTTATTCATCAGGAGCACCAAAATGTTGAATTATTGCTGAAACTGTTTTAAAACTGCTGTGACACTACCATCCATGCTCACATTTCACAACTATGGGCAATTTAGAATCACCAATTAAGTTAACATGCATGTCTTCAGACTGTGGAAGGAAGCCAGAGTACATGAAGAGAACCTGTGCAGCCACAGAGAGAACATGAAACTCCACACAGAAGGACCCTAGCTGACCGTCTTGCTGTGAGGCGACAACGCTAACCAGTTTACCATCCTGCCCTGCATAAACACATATCAACAAGAAACTTGATGTCTTTTAGCAGAGACGCCTAATTTTCACGATCTGAAATTACGATCACATCACCAACTAGATGGCCACTTAATGTGAACAGAGACCCATCGGATCCCAGAGACAGCAATGAC
The DNA here is from genome assembly GCA_015106775.1 of Etroplus canarensis. Taxonomy (NCBI): domain Eukaryota; kingdom Metazoa; phylum Chordata; class Actinopteri; order Cichliformes; family Cichlidae; genus Etroplus; species Etroplus canarensis. Next base: position 10,726 of record VUQH01074118.1, read on the forward strand.
ATATATACTTCTTGACCCCAAATGACTCTGGAATACACAGAAAAAACATTCATACAACACCTAAAGGTGCTGAATATCAGCCGGGATGAAGCTGTAATCTCCACCATAGATATGCTATGTAAGATGTGAGGATCTTAGTTTAGATTTGAATGAGACCATATTTTTTCAGTTAGATCTAACAAACCGAAAACTGGCGTGTCACTTTTCCTCACACAAACTGGTGACATCTACATTAACTGCACATTTCAAACATCCAAAGCAGCAGTTTAAAAACTCTTACTAAAATTCTGTTGCTTAGCAGCTAAGACTGGTGACAGCTCATGGATGCTGACTTTTGATAGTAACTTTACACTGTCCTGTGATGCACGACTGTCAGAAACAGTGACTTGTCAGTGCAGCAATGGAAAGATTTATCACTGCAAACAGAGCTCAGAGAACTTGATCAATCACACTGCACTTGGACAAGCAGCAGAAAAATGAGACTGTTTAAAAAGAAACATGGCTTGCAACTTTAAAAGGACAGAAAAAGCCAGATGTCCCCCACTACCCACAAAAAAATGTCAAGTGTGGCAATACTGAAGAGTAGGTTGTAGAGACATGTAAATTTAAAACAACTCTCAACAGCCAGAAAAGGTACTGAGTACTTCATCATACAAAGCAAGAGGATGCATTGAAGTCGTGTCCATTTTAGTCCTCAAAAATTAGCTCATCAAATTTTTGATGTTAGGACTATTCTGATAAATAAGCCTTATAGAAGATCACAGCAATAGAACACCATGGGTCTTCACAGATGAATGGAGGCAGATGTGGTGCCATTAATCATTTTAAAGAAAAAAATCTGAAAACTGCTCCAGTCCCTCCTCATACATCACACTTACGTGAGCTTGTCACAAAATGTACATCTCCACTGCTGCGATCTGGGTTTTGTAACACGGCAGCTGCTGCAGACACGTGACTGACACTCCTTGCAGAGATCGCCACGGTCAAAAATCAGGCCCAGATTCTTGAGACAGCGAGTGCACTGTCGAGCCCCCAAATCATGGGGCCGAATGAAACCTTTCTGTTTGACCTCCAGCAGCTCATTCTTCAGCCTTCTGTGGGACAGAAACAGGGGAGCAGCTTAGGATACTAAGAAAAGAGATTCTGATAATTATGAGTTTAAATGGTGACACTGAAGTCCTCACCGTATCCTTTTCTCCTCTCTTTTCCTCAGCTTCTCGTCTTTCTGCAGCACCTTCAGGATCATTTCCCTTTCATGTTCCAGCAAAAAAGACAGGTTTAGATCCTCCCCAGTTTGCTCCATTGGTCCCTCAGTCACCAGTTAGCCAGTTAATTCAGCCAAGAGAATGTGTTGAATGGAGAGAGTCAGCAAGAGCTACATCATCCTGCATTGTTCATATTGCTTTTTTAGTACTGGCATAGTCTGAACTCTGCAAACTCCTGGCATCCCTCCAGAGTTTCCTCTTTTAGTCTTTAGCTTTTTGGGTGAGCCAACACTCCCTGGAAACCTAGACAAGGTCAAACAGACAAAGAAAAGTCAGTAACATACAACTGGCATTAATAACTTTATAAATCTCCATGGGTAAAAATTGTGTATAATCCTGGTTAATGTATCTGTCTTTGGGCCAGTCTGAAAAGGATTAATTAAAAAAGACAATATTTTTCTGTATTACAAGTGAAAGCACAAGTAATTGGTAGACATTTGACAGCTCCACAGCATTAACAACCTCCCAATTAGGAGCTGAGCCTGACATTCAGAGCATAGCACCCACAATGCTGAGCTTCCGCTTTTGCTTTCTGTGAAATTCATGACAAGACCTGTACTAATTATCCACACACCTGCGCACCAAACCACACAGCTTCAGAACACTCATTTGGCAATGACTTTTACACAAAGACGTTTTAGCAACATGGCATGGCAATGTTGTTCAATCTGCTGAACCACCATTAAATTTTGTGCAGATATCCATGATGCAAACAGCATCCGTTTGCCTTCCCATTATTTTATTATACAGCTCCACTATGAGGTCTGCATTTATGTTTTTATGGTGAAATGTCTCAATCATTGAATCTACTGGCATGAAATAAAATTTAGTAATTCTCTTGTTATTTATTTATTTAGCCGAAATAACTGCAGAAATAATGACATTCTCGCAACACAGGTGAATTGAGACACAGGAGCTTCAATACAAAAGACACAAGAGTCATTGTGCGTTATCTGCCACAACACCACCATTTATTAAAGGCATTAAGTAAAATTATAAGTGCTCCCAAGGTTTGAAAGCCAGCCATCTAGTGACAGAGCACTGGAAGTATTCCCTGTGAGAAATAAAAACCACATTATACTTCAAATAAAACTAATTAAATGCAAAACCACTGACAATATCACCACCAAACATAAGTGAACACCATCTGATGCAGCTTTTTGATGGATCAAAGTCTTAAAATCCTCCTAAAATAGGGAAAAAAGTAAGAAAGGACTAAAAGAGCCAATACTGAAAAAACAAACATCAAATAGAACAAAGAGCAGCACTGTCTTTAAACCAACTAAGCACCATTACGAACTTGCTGAGAGGTACCACTGATTATTTGTAATGCTAAAAATCAATGAACTGGATTACATTCCTCTGCAATAGCTCACACTTTTTCATCTCTGCAGCTTTTCTACCTACAATGAAAGTACTAGCAGAGTCAGTATAGTGATTAAAACACCTCAGGCACTTCAAAAGCACAACAAAAACTTAACAAAAAACAACAAACAATATAAAAAGCTGAAAATCAAAGGTTTTGCTTGCCAAAAATAAAAGTGTACTGAACAGGTTGCAATCTCCACACTTGCTGGCCATGGTAAGTCTATTTACTAGTTTGCACCTCTCACCCAATTGGCTGTTGCCCTCTGAACTACATTCCCATCAGCTTCCTCTGCACCTTGTGTTCACTACTGAATAGTTAATATTAGCATATAAACATATTAAATCAAAAAGGTGAATGTGCTCATTGTTAATGATTATAAAAAATTTAGTTTAAAACATTTGTATTTGTGTGTGCAGCCTCAAAGAGCAGCAAAGGCATCTTCAGCAATTTGGATTTTAACTTCATCTTTTGTATAAATTATCCATTTCATACAGAATCACTCGTATGCCATTATGATTTCTGTTTCTTGATGTCTGTGAATTGTGAACAACTGAAAAAAATGCTATAAAAATTTACAGATAGACACCAACTCTACAATTAATAGCTGTACAATCTGAGCCATATCTGTCCTGATTATGTAAAAAGTCCACAAGGAAATATCTAAAGCAGTGGAAAATGTCAATCATTCCTTTGCTAAGAAAATTCTAAGTGGCTCTGATGTGTCTGAAAGCATCTCATAGAAACACTATTCTTTGGATGATGTGAATGAACACAGAGAATATTCTCTTTCTAGCTGCAGTGCCTGAGCAAATACACTGCTAGGAATATTTTGCAAAAAAAAGTGTCAATAAAAGCAACCTCAAAGATCAGAGACTAATATATATGGATGTGATGTGAGGCCCTGAGAATGAAGACAAAATTCTGACTGAAATTAGGCTGGGAAACCGAAACTGATGGCTTGGAGAGATCTGCATAAAGCCTCATACCAGTCTCCTTCAGTCCTTATTCATTACTGTCTCTTTCATCCTCGTCCTTTCTTCTCTTGCCTCTTCCCTTCACTTTACATGAATTAGCACTAATGAACCAAGAGACTTCATCACAGCTTCATTTGCAGCCAAAGGCACATCTTGACATCAGCGATTATAGCATTTTAAGCTGAACTCCAGCTGCATTGTAACCTATAAAAAGATACTGCTTCACCTTTCAGACGTGAGGTGGGGAAATAATAAAGGGAATAATAAAGGTACCTTTGCATATAAATGATTGAAACAGCTGAATTCAGATATGTCTTTAATCAGCTTTTAGCTTAGTGTGGAATTTCTCTTGGAATAAGAATAATTATACTTTAGTAGAGCTTGACCATTATATGGCTTTATAAATTTTCTCAGCTGATATGAACTTATCATTGATATTGATAGTGGCATTGGTGCAGATATGAAAGCATTTTTGTACAGAACATAATGCAGAAAAACAATGCCTAGAGTAGTTTAGAAATAGTGTAATTGCATATTTTGTATGTCACACCTTCAATGTTTACAGTACAGTCAGAACCGTCTGCAGCATATGTAACAGAGTAGTATCACAGCTGAGTAGATGTAAAATGTCAAGTAGCCTCATACATATAAAGAATATTAACAGGTATATCAACAGGAAAAATGTTTATTCCCTGAAAATGGGTATCTGTCCGAAAATTCCAGTATGGGTCTAGCCATAGCCTGCAGCCATGTTTATAAGCTACGTATAAAGGCACAACAGTGCTTGAGATAGACGCATTAATGACCTTTATGCACTAAGCACCTCAGCACTCAGCCACCCCACTTTCCAACATCACATAGTCTGCCACTTCGTGGCTGAGTTGCTGTGATTCCTCAACGCCTCCACTTCGTGATCATGGAATATGTAGGAGGGAAGAAATTTCACAACTGACTTGTTGCAACGGTGGCATCCTATCACAGTACCACGCTCGAATTAATTGAGCTCTTTAGAATGACCTCCTCTTTCAGAAATGTTTGTAAAGGCAGATTGCATGTCTAGGTGCTTGATTTTATATAACTATGGCAATGGGACCGAATGAGACAGCTGATAATTAAGAGGTGTCACCCAATATTTCTGTCCATATATTTTATTTTACTAAAAATTATAAATGTCAGCCTCATGCTGGAGCTAGAGGAAACACCTGGGAATAAAGGAACAATTCCAGTGATGAACACTGTGCAAAATTTTGTGCCAATTTATTATGTTGGGTTATTTTGCAAAATATGTGTTAGCTTTGAGCCACTAGTGGCCTGAAAGAAAATAATCTAGTAATTTTGCCAACTCGGATGGCAAAAAAAAATCCATAACCAAATAAGATATTTTATCTCTATTTGAGCCAAGTCAGACATGACAAGAACCTTTAAGTGGCTAACATAAGTCACTGAGCTACGATTTAAAATTTATATGCATTTCAACTACAGCATGGACTGAAATGAGAGCAACTGAGACAAAATAAAATGTAAACATAAATGAAACTAAAGAAGTTAATTACAAGAATCATGCAATAAAAAAACCCCTATAATTATCATTGTTGTTGAAATGGTGAACTGAGGAGCACTTCTAATATTTAGTTTGTCTTCATCAATATAAATCTTACAGAGAAAATATTGAATACTTCTGAAGTTTTGATTCATTTTGGGACTGCTGCATAGGATAGTTTCAGTTTTATTTTGATACAGTCAATAAAGTTCCAAATAAAATCCAGGAAGTTAAAAATCCAATTTAGAACAACACAGCCCGTGCCACATGATTCTCCTGACGTATAGTCCATATGTGAATACACTTGATAAACAAGATTAATAAACCAAAACTAATATTTATCTATGCTTCTATCATATTACAGTCGTGCACTGGGCACAGCAACGTGTGTGTGTGTGTGTGTGTGTGTGTGTGTGTTGCTGTAGGGGTGGTGTCCTGTTGTAGCCCTCCCTGAGTACACACAACACACATTCCCGCTGCTGTTCACTCTGCCCTGAGTAAACATGAGTGAGGAGGCAGTAAAACTTTGGCATCCAAGTGGAAGAAAAACACTCACTGCTCAGTTCTGCACTAATAAACGTTGCTCCGAGGAAAGTACAGTGACTCATCATTTTCTCTCAACTCAGTGGTGGTTTTCATATTCTCCATCGTTCACAATTCAGGCATGTAATGAACTGTTCGTCACTGAGTCTGCTCTATCAAGGACATCTGGCCACAAAGCCACACTGCGGCCTTCCTGGTGTTTTCCAACTCTGTGGCATTTTACCAGCTGTTAGTCTGGTGTTTTCTGCAGGTGGCCGAGCTTACAAATAGCAGAATCAATCTGCCAATTAATGACTACAGGTGAACTGGGAGCAGCTGGGCTCCAGCTGGCAGAACAGCACAATAGATGTGGCTGAGATATGAACACACAACAAATGTAAAATACAGTAATAACCGAGCATTCAGAGGCTGAGGAAAATAATTCAAAAACTAAGGTCACAGGATGCTGGCAGAAAAGCTTAAATAATTTAATTCCAGATCTGAATAGTGTACATTTGTATACTGCACGCTTCTTATGGAAGAAAAACCACCTTTTGCAAATAGTTCTATTGCAAATAGAAAAACAGCATAAGATGACTCATTTTATTTCATTTTAGCTCCTCTCATTGCAGAATGGTCCAGGCTTATGTTGTACACACCAGGTGATGTTTGGCTTTGGATAGAAGCAAATAACAACCCTGACAAACACAGCAGCTCTGCCAGGCTTTGAAGGACGACTTGACTGATTTTGTTGTTATAGTTTCCTTATTGTCATCAAATCGTCTCTGAGGACCAAAACCAACGCTGACTGATCCTCCTTACATGTGCTTTGTGTGGGGCCAAACTCATGTAACACATATGGAACATGGCTGTAGTCTGAAAACAACTGAAAACACACCACAGAGTTGCATCTCTGGACTGTGTTCTTCATTATGGGGAATATACTTCATCGTGACTATGTCACATCCTACTGCAGCATGCCTTCTCAATAACTCAGTCCATATTGCTGAACTTTTTCATTTTTTAAAAATTTCATTCACACCCCATCAGCTTGAGTCCACAGAGAAGGTAGGGAAGAAATCTGAAACATTAGAGTCACTAGCTCCCTCTTGTTTTTCATCTTTTCTTCATAATATTTGTTGTCCCCTCTGGTCACATTGTTTTGCTGCTGTGATTAAAACCAACATCTGTTCTCTCCAGGTGATTTGAAAAAAATACAATTTAACTAAATGAAAGTGGGGATAGTTGGCCTTTTTTGAAGCTGTAATACAGTACACTTCTAACTGGAACTCTATAAATGCTATCATTGGTTGAACTGGAAGCATTTACTATACTATAATTGTATTATTTTAGCATTATATTGTAAACACAATATTTCACTAAGCCCACCCACATCAGTGCTTACTCACAGCAGTAAGTGAGGGAGGCAATCCTTTCTACTCTATACTCAAAAAATACACACATATTTATTTAATACAGAACCTGTAAATGTAATGTAACATAATGTAATGCAGTTTAAAACATTATCACAATATGAGAAAGATATTTGCAAAAAATCAGACTAATCAAACTGATGGTGAGCAAACAACCTTATCAATAATAAACACATCACACAAAAAATGCCACAACAGCTACTGTTTTTGCAATGTCTTTACAGAGTTTTTTGATCTTGTTTCACCGAACAACCACAAGTGGTAATTTAAGAAAAACTTCATGCTAAAACTGCACCACTGTCACACTAAGAGAGCACTCTAAAGTCATGCAATATCAGTTGCACAGTAATGTCTACATAAACAAAATTTCTGCAATATTGTTGTACTGGCAAACATCATAAAAGGGAACTTCTATGTTTTTTCTTTTTCTGGTATATATACAAATATTACAATAAGTGTTCAGTTTCACACAATGTGGTAAATCTGAACAAGCACTTTCAGCTGCTCCCTTGCATTTCCCCAAGGGGTCACCACAATGGATGAAACTGCATAGGTGATTTAATGCCAGATGCCCTTCCTGATGCAACCCTCCCATTGTGACAGGGAAAATGTGTAAACCACTACAGTGTGGAACCACTGCATAACGCAGTAAATGTATGTAAACTTAATCACTGTCAAAATTCAGCTTCAGGCAGCTTTAAGCACTAGGTTTCCCAAATGTTTTTTTTTTCTGCTTGTGTGCTTTTAGCTCATCAAAGATTTCTTTTCATGGTTACCTGCTACAGGCACAGCATGCCTAAAAAATACCTATAGTACAGCTCAATGTGGAGCTCACAGTCCAGTGGCAGCTCTCAGTAATGTTTTATGCTGCCCCCAATTCTGACAAGGAAAGAAAACTCCACTGTACAGCCACTGCACAGTTCATTCATCTACATTTCTTTGCATATTATGAAAAAAACAGCTCAAAATGACTCCACTGAAGCGTTTTGCTTCAGTTTTGTCTCTTCTGCTCCAGACACCACAGCTGATTAACCCTTTCAACATTAATACATCTGGTATCATGAACGTAAGAGCCACCTTAGTAGTGACTTAAAGAATTATAAACCTGCATTTTTGAAAAAAAAAAAATGGATGAAATGAAGAAATATCAGGCTAAAATTTTTCCATCCTTTTGACAAACACAGTACAATGAGTTTATTGACTTAAAGATTTCAAGCTAAAACAGTAGCATAGTTATGCAGTGCACAAAAAAGATCATTGAATGTCAGCCACACAGAAATAACATTAGCTACTGATCATTGCAATATAGCTTTCAATACCGGAAATGTGTTAGATGATATAAGAGTTTGCTGCGGTTCAATAAATCATATTGGATTATCTACTCTGAATGCTTCACACACCTTTTTGCTCTGTGTGAATATGGAGACAAAACATTTGTGCGAGCGATATAAAGTGGGATGAATGAGGTTGAGAGACCATTATATGGCATGTTTTTGCAGAAATGTGGGTCACTCTGATTTCTTCAAACTGAAAATTCTCAAGTTTCAACCTCAGCTTTAGACTTGTTATTGCAGCCAGAAGCAGCTTAGATCTTTGACTCGAGAGATCAGTTTTGCATTAAAGAGTAATTCCTTCACCTTTTATCAGCAGATTCTTCATCTCTTGGGAGGTTGAGGTTTTCAAGATAACTTCCCCAGGCATTGCAATATATTGCCCATAGAAGTGTTTATAAGGTCTATGTATCAGACAGCTACATTTATTAAGTATCCTTCAGTCTGTGTTGTTCTCCCAGAATGAAAGTTGGTAGATTTCACTGTGACTACACTCTTTTGTTTAAATGTATAGCTTCTACTGTAAATCCCCCTGTGGCCATTCATGGGATGCTGAATCATTAATGCAACACAGCCGTCAGTCGGACTAGGCAGGGAAGATGAACAGCAGAGAGCACCTCTGATGACCATTAAACAGCAGGTCGCTTGCCTCAGCGACAGACTACCGTCTGCTGGATTCAGGCAAACAACATGGGGCTTTATGTGGAGCGCACACAAATAAACAAACAATGGCAGACTTCCTCTAAGTGTAGGAAACATCAATTATTCATCATCAAAGGTCAATAATAACACACTTCACAGCTGCTTACACTTTGTCACAGCAAACACCAGAGAATATGACGTGAACTGACAAACCAAATCCCTGTTTTCTTTGCATATAACATTAGAGAATTTTTTTCCTAGGTAGAGCAGACCTGTTTAGTCACAAATACTGACACATTTTTAACCATCATCCATCACTCATGCATTTTCCATGTTCTCGTTATACTGAAGGTTCTGTAGCAACACCTTTCTGACTCATAAACACTGTATGTTATTACTGGCAACAATACTACATCAGACCTGTTTGAAAGGGCAAACAAATACAGATTAATGAAAGTCTCCATGAAGGTAATTACAAGCAGGCTTAATTATTATATTGATACATTGTCAAAAAGCATTTTAACCCTTGTGCTATCAACTGTAATCATGTAACAGTTTTCAGAATGGAACTCTTTCCATTTGCTTACGTCTATTTTACATGACGTAAATTCAGTACGCGATTAAGTGAAAAATAATTATATCCGATGGTAATTGATTTTTTTCAACATGTTTAAATATTCAAAGACTTGATCCTCTTTGATACAGTGCCTGCAGGTTAACATGATAAACAATTTACAATTAAAATGGATTTTTATAGTCATCCTGATGAGCTGAATTTTAAAAAAGTTAAGTCACATTTAATGGCACGTCAGATCCATTAAATTGGCATCAGAGGTTTCAGAGTGGGTACCAATGTTTATAACCATTATAACCGCTGCCAAGGAGGTTATGTTTTTGGCTTGGTTTGCTTGTTAGCAGGATTACCCAAAAAGATACTGTCATACTAACAGGAATTTTTTTTAACAGTGGTGAGACTTGGCCCAACTTAGACATTAACTTTTGAAGTCTATCCAGATCCAGAAAACATAGAAGTTTGAGGCTTGTCCAGCCTTGGTGGAGGTATGCTGCCTGTGACTACTCTTGTTTAATAGTTTATTAAGACAGTTGGACCCTTCCTTATTAAAAATGTCATCTAGGGTCACCCTGCCAAAATTAAAAGAGCTCTCAAAGCCTTTTAAATAAAAGTTTGTGGCTGTCTGAGTTCAGCAGGGGATTTAAAAAGATCCCCAAATACTGTGAAATAAAACTTAATAGAATAATCACCTACTTTATGGCTGAAATCTAAGAACAGTTTGGTGCAAAAAAGTCACTAAGACCCCAAAACTTCCATCACAGCATGTGTCTTGCCACTGCTAGGGCAAAAGTAAATGAATCTACAGCCAGAGAGAGACTGTATGATCTTACGCTGAAATGGAGGTGTGGCAGAAATAAAGCATTTTCTATCCAAAAAAACCTCTTATAGCAAAAAACTACTGTTTGAACATACAGACCGACTCTATTGGAATAATAGGTTCTGAACAAAGACAAAGTTGTTCTGCCATAGTTACAAACCAAAGAAAGCTTTTCAGAAGAGCCTCACACCAACTGTGAAACATGGTAGTCAAAATGTGGTTTGGGGTTACTTCACTGCCTCAGGGCAGCTTGCAATCATTGATATATTGATAAATAATGCATCATATCAAAAGAGTGCTTCAAGAAATATGCAGCCATCTGTCCAAAACTTGAATTTAAACCAGAAGTGGGCTTTTTAACAGGATTGCAATTCTTGTCATACCCACATATCTACTAAAGTATAGCTCAAAATGAAAGTATAGTCAAAGCCCAAATCTAAATACAGTGAAATACTGTGATTTGATTTGAAATGGACAGTAATGTTCTCAAACTGAGGGAATTCTTTATGAAAAATAATGTCAAAATTTTCAGCATGCAGATGTCACAGACTGATGAACAATTGGACAAAATGTCTAGTGTACTTATTTTTTTCCATAGAAAACATTTAATCTGTTGGTAGTCTTTTGAATTAATTGTTTAAAAACAAAACAGCATAAAATAATGGGATGTATTCTTTTCTGCGAATGTCCACTGCATGGTTGGATTCTAGAAAATGTTGTTAAGATGGGATGATGGGATCAGTACAGTAAAACCAAAATAAGCTGACTTCTTTTAAAAGGAGTAAAACTTGATATCACAGTTTGACTTTTGCCTTGGTGGAGACATGATTAGAGTGTTATTTGTCTGTCAGCAGGATTCCCAAAAATCCTAGCTGAATTTCAAGAGCATGTGCAAAGAAAGAATCAAATACATTTTGGCGTAAATTCTCATCACTTTCCAAAGGTGCTTTAAGTTTTTGTGGCCTTACCAGATTGTCTCTGTGCCTAATGTCGTGGCTTTCCAGTGCTCTCTCTCAGCTCCTCCTTTTTTAATTCTCGCCTGTGCTTTTGATTCTGCCTCAGCATACCCCCTGTATTCTGTTTGCTTGCCTGGTTTTTCTAACTGTGAGTAAAACAGTTTTTTTGCTTTTACAACCTGCCTCACAGTGATGACAGATGTACCCTCAACAGAAATAAAATTCAATTGCTTTTCTAAGCATCACAATGAGATGAAGCACAAAGCTCTTGAGATAGACGACAGCACATAAAAACCAGGCTCAGGACAATATAATTTGTCAGGAGAGAGTCGTCAGACTGAGAAGCTCTTTATCCACCAGTTTTTCCATTGCTTTGTGCTGTGCAGACACTGACAACAATCCATATGCATGTTCAAAATGGTTTCCACCTCAACCACCTTATCTAAGGAAGGAAATAAGATTTATCCTGCTATCTCAGCCGTGTATCTCCCTGCATGTAATCCACTTCCTGCTATCGGATGTGGACCAGTGTTCACAGTGGAGTGAAATCAATAGGCAGGCTTCATCTTCGCAGAAAGCTTGGGATGAGATCTGGCATGCTGCAGCAGACTGGAGAGGTTTCTGGGAAGAGAGATGAGGTGGATTTGGGCAAGGAAGAAATCTCACTAGCAACAATACATGGCTTCTTTGACATTTCTTCCCCACTCTCTTGCTTGGTCTTTGACACACACAAACACCTCAGGGTAGACAATATATCTGCAGTGCACTAATGACCCTCTCTCTCAGCCTGGAGGTCTGTCAGACACACTGTTCATGTCACTGCCAATCAGCGAGGCCCGGCTGTCAGCGTGAATTTCTGCCGCTCCTCGCTCATCAATTCATCCCCTGAACTTCCTCCATATCAATAACTCCGCCGAAACACAGCTCATCACAGTTTGTCAGCCAGAACCTAATTTAAAACCTTAATTACTTGGTTGGTTTAAAGGTAATGAAGCAGCATTAGGTGCTGATATGAATAACGTTGCACTTTGCATAATGGTGACTAACACTCTGTCTTTGCTTTATTTGGTCTTTTGTCTCTAAGAAGAAGGTGATGCCAAACTGCAGAAGAAAGGAATATAGCAGAATAGCGGCCAATCCTCGTGAAATCATGTCTTGACTGGCTGTCTCCATGTTGTCTTTCTTGGACTGAGGATGAGAAAAGGACGATTTTCACATCAGAAGGCAAAAGTGTTTATAGCTGCTTCAAGCTTCAGTGCAAAAACTGCCATCACAGAGAGGGGCAAGACATCCTAATCACTGCAAAAGGATATTAAAACATTATACTCATCTATGAGCACAGAATTTGACAGATGTAGCTCTGTGGAGGATGAAAAAAACAGCCAGTCAACTGCTATGTGATTATTATCATTCGAGCCTGGCTTTTTCAGAAAATTGCTGGCTACAAGCTGATAGTATTCGGCACATAAGGTGCTTTTCATATCGGCTATCATCTGCAGCCACATCGACAACCACCTTCCCAAACACAGAATGGGGGGAGCTACTTCTGACTTCTTCTTTAATGTTTCCAAAAGTTGTGGCCACCTGCGAGGAACACAGGCTCTGTTTGAACTTTTACCTTTCGGCAACTTCTTGTCTAATGCTGAGTGCAACATAACAAATGTCTTCAAAGGGAGACTGACTGTGAGCACAGCTAACTACACACTGTGTTTCACACCCTGCATGAGAGCATTCGAATTTGAATTCTGGGGTAAAGCTTTAAAAAACTCATTTATTCCAGCTTCATTATTCCAAGCTGGTCCCCCCCATAGCGAACCTTGAAGTCACACCGGATGAAATCCTTAATTTGCCCATTTTGTTGTTACATATTTGCAGCAGTTTCTATCCAGTAATGCTGGCTTTGCAGCCATTTTTCCAGCACTTTCACGGTGCTAAGTGGGAAAAAAAAATCACAGCTGACAAATTCTTGACACTGTATCTCAGTCAGCTGCTTGTTACTACACAGTCTGAGCAGTATGTTGAGAACCCACCAATATGATAGTAGTTAATTAGCACTAAAAAATTGACTAAATTATTACTTGTGCACACTCCCAGTCCCAGTCCACACAAGATTATTTGCAATAACAGTAAAGATTGGCTGCTATTTATGTCAAAGCTGTCTTTTATGCATGTCCCAAATATGTGCTATTCCACCCCATTTTAAGGATTAACACCTCTCCCCCATGTTTGGAACAACTATAAACACATTTTGGTTCAAAAGCAATCTAATAAGATGTTGCACAAACTAGTTCACTTCAGGCATCCTGATATGTGCAACAAATCATATTTCGAGGTTGGGAAAGTAGAGGACGTTTAAAGCAGGTTTACATATACTTTACATGAAGATTTCTATTTTGTGCCACTTTATACTATAGCTGTAGTTTCAGGGTCAACTGGTCTATTGTTTAATCTCTAACCAAATTCTCCTTGGTCAAACCCATCATCAGTATTACCTTGCTAAGAAGCCCTAAGTCAATAGACTTTCAAGACTGAGCCATTATTTTTGGCAGCAGGAGGAAACCACAGCTTTTACAACTTTTAACTTACTCAGACTTAAGTGATGGCTAGCTTAATGAATATTTACATTTAATGATGTCTGAAAGTCAACTTTAAATTCTTCTGACTGCATTTTGATCAAACAGTGCGTGTGTATCATATATGTCTGGTTTAATGTGTTTGGTTTAATTAACTTCTTAAATATACATACAGTTACATATATTATTTGCAAACCCTAAACAAAACTATTAAAATTGGCTGCAACTGGTGAAATACTACTTAATGCAAAATACACATAATATAAGAAACCATTCAAGAGATCATTTTCAGCACTTAGTTTATTTTTGATATCTTCATTGATATTCCTCATAGGGCCACATATGACACCCTCCCAAGTCCCAGAAACTAACATCTCTGGTACAGTTTGGACATTAATTGCCACTTATGCGATGTCCAGAACCCCATTTTGCAGCTTAACCTCCTGACTACCAGGAAAAAAAAATTGTCCAATCCCAATTATTTTTAAATATCCCAATCTTCCTAAGGTAATAAGAATACTGCAAACTTTTTTTTTTTTTTTGAATTTTTTTTATTTTATTTTAAGATTTATTATTACATGTTATCTTGTTATCTAACATGTTATCACATGTTATCTTATTTTTAAGATAACATGTGTTGCTCAATAATAAGTATTATACACTTACTTTTCTTCTTCCCATAAAATGCGCTTGCACTGATGGACGCCATTTTCTTTAATGAGAAAATTACATCACATTAGGTATCACTGAAA
>VUQH01074125.1:0-26164 GCA_015106775.1 Etroplus canarensis
AAACCATCTCAGCCTTGCCTCTCTGACTTTGTCTCCAAACTTCTCAACATGAGCTGTCCCTCTGATGTACTCATTTCTAATCCTGTCCATCCTGGTCACTCCCAGGGAGAATCTCAAGATCTTCAGTTCTGCCACCTCCAGCTCTGCCTCATGTCTTTTTGTCAGTGCCACCGTCTCCAAACCATACATCATAGCAGGTCTCACTACCGTCTTGTAAACCTTCCCTTTCACTCTTGCTGCTAACCTTCTGTTACAAAGCACCCCTGGCACTCATCTCCACCCACTGCACCCTACCTGCACTCTCTTCTTTACCTCTTTTGTGCTCTGTCCCCAGAGTATTTTAGAGTCAGATGTGAGGCTGTCTGTCTGACAGCTTAGACTTGGCCGAAATTGGGTCATGCAATAGGGCAAGCACACCACATCTCGAACAGAATGGCTTAAAAAGAAATGAATCAGGTTGTTGCAATGGCCCTGTCAAAATCCAGACCTCAACCGTATTGAAATGCTGTGGCAGTAGTGTATTCACAAATGCCTGCAAACCTCAGTGAACTGAGGCAACATCTTAAAGAATACCTCATCCAACATTTTGAGGCTGGAATGGACCAGTATATCATTCA
This sequence comes from Etroplus canarensis, assembly GCA_015106775.1. NCBI lineage: Eukaryota > Metazoa > Chordata > Actinopteri > Cichliformes > Cichlidae > Etroplus > Etroplus canarensis. Next base: position 618 of record VUQH01074125.1, read on the forward strand.
GTTATCGAAACTGTGCAATCCCTGGAGCAGTGGAAGCATTACACCTGAAAGGTCTTGCAGATCACATATGGCAAGGGAAGCATTTTAACATAGTCGCATGACCTTATCATGCTCGTCATTTGAGTAATTTATATGATGCAATTTTCATTTTTTTTAAATCAAAATTGTTGTTGTTTGAGTGCAAAGCAGTGAAACAAAACAGTGTTACTTGCAAGTGGAATATTTTCTGGAGCTGAAAAATGAAGCCAGTGTGAAAGTGCCAAAAGCTGCAGTTCTTCTAGTGGCCTCTTGAGCCTAGCTCTAAAAGTGAGTCAATCCCCATAGGCTCCTTTTTACATGTTTACATGTGTACAGCCTGTTTTTTAAAAGGTCTTAGCTTTATGGATAGCTTTCCCCTTTATGATTGTAATCATTCCATAGCGAGGCTTCCATCTACAATTCACAAGAATAGCTACAACTCCCACGGTATTGGTCGGATTTTAGTGAAGCTTGTGATCATCTAATGGGTCTTCACTTATTCCACTAGGATTAATAAATGACTCTGATTCTGAAATGTTGCTGTCTGTCAGTCTGTCATGTTACGGGAACTTTTTCACAAGAGTCACTACTCCTTCTGGGTGCCACTAGTAGCTTACCTGGTCGGGTGGGTGACCCATGTACTGGAGGCTGTGGTCGTCCTGGAGGAGCCTTGGTTTGAATCCTCCCTAGGCCATTTAGCCTTTCTCTCTCCCAGTTTCCTATCACTCTACACTGTCCTATCAAAAGGTCAAAAATAATTTTTAAAAAAAGAATCGCTGCTCCTAAGAGTAATGCTCTTTCTCGCAATGTTCACGAAGTGAATGTGTGTGCACTGCTGCCATCTATCTATAAATACTGTTAAAGTTACTATTGCTTTTTATATTTCATTCATGCTGTACTGTTTCAAAAGCACACTTGGTCATTATCATTTTGTGTTGTGGTATTTTGAAAAATGTTCATTTGCAGCCGTGGCCCCCCCTGTTTATTTTTTATCATCAATACCCAAAGTCATTAATTCGTGGTGCCCCTGTAGTGTAGTGGTTTGCACTGACAAAAGATCCCTCTTTTGATTCCAGGTGGGGACACAACCCCACCCACCAAGGAGGGTTTTGTCAGGAAGGGCATCTGGTATAAAACCTCTGCCAAATTACCAGTGTGGATCAATGTGCCCTTGGGGGAAAATACAAGGGAGCAGCCAAAGGCACCCAAAGTCAAAAATTAGAAAGTGTTTGTCAAATAAAAAAAGAAATAAAAACTTTTTTTAACTACTTAGCAAATTATAAATTGTTGTTGTTGTACTTGAGTGCCACACCTTATTTACAGTTGTGTTTAAGAAGAAATCAGCTTGAAGAGTTTCGCAGGAGCATTAGGGTTAAAGTGAAGAAATTCCAGAGGTTTAATTTGACCTGTGAAGAGAGTCATGCTGTATCTGCGCACTTGGAGAAGTTTCAGTTTTTACACAAATCTCAGAGAAGGAGAATGCAGTGCAGCCAGCTACATATTATATAAGCACACTGATCAAGAAGATATCAAACAAATACTTTGCTTCACGTAGCTTTGCTTCGTCCAGCCTGATTTGCCTGTCTTCTGCTTACCTCGGACTGAGTGAGTGAACCAGTGCAAACATACAAATGCAGGATTTGCAACAGTGATCTGACCTTCCCGATGTCAGCTTTGTATGGAGGAAGGTTTTACATTACACATGACATAGTTTTTTTCACTTGCACTGTACAGCATGACAGAAGAACGAGATACCGTGATGAGAGGGGGGTGAGCCTGCAATTCAAAATGGCCCTCATGTATAAAGAAGACGGAGAGGTCTGTGTGTGCCTGCTAGAGTGCTGGAGACTCTGCTAGGCAAAGTTTCCACATCTAACCAGCAGTCATGGTGACACAGAGGCAGAGAGTGAAGCAGAGAGGAAAGCTCAATGGCGGTGAAAAAACAAAAAAAGAGAGAATCAAATAAAAACTTAAATAAACAGGCCTAAACAGGCTTTTAAAAAAAGGGAGTAAGAGAAAAAGTCCACTGAGAGGAAGAATCCAGGAGAGCAAATGAGAGGGGGAGAGAGAGAAAGAGAGAGAGAGAGAGAGTGAGGCTAAGAGACATCTAGGAGGGAGAGAGAGAGAGAGAGAAAGAGAGAGGGGATGGAATGTGCTGACGCGGCGTTTCTTGTCTGAACTCCCCAAATTAATAATCAGCAGCGGTTTAGCCGAGCCGTGCCAGGAACAGGAGCCTACTGCCAAGCCCCGGCCAGGCCAGGCCCTCCCCGCTCCCAGAAACCACCTCCCCTACCCCTCCTTCAAAAAAAAAAAAGAAAGAAAAGGAAAAAAAGGACCCAGCTTCCAGCCCTGTTCTGGGGCCGAATAGGAGGCACTGCCTGCCTGTTCTAGCCAGGCCCAGCCTGGCACACTGCCACAGGGCTTTTGCTTGTTCAGGAGTTTTGATTAAATCCTTTATTGTGCTCCACTCACGCAAAGAGCTAAGGCGAAACACCGAGCAGAACGGAGTGGCGGGGAGGAGAGAAAGCGAGAGGGGAGAAAAGAAAAGGGGGAAAAAAGAGGGGGAGGGAGGGAAATGGGATCTCCCTTTTTTTCCCTCTAGCTTTCTCCTTTCCTCTTTCTCTCCAACTGAAAAGATGTTTGATTTAGTCTATGGGGAATTGTAAAGTAGATAAAGTTTGTTCTCGCTATCCACTGTCTCTCTTTTGGTGACTTTTTCACTTTCATTCCTGAATGTACCCCTTTTCTTCTTTTGGTGCATTTACTGAATTGTTCTGTTTTTACTTTCATATTGCTTTATTCAAACTTGCGGAGTACAACCTACAATGACATGTATCTCAAGCTTTGACATTGCTGTCTATTTTTGCCGTTTTCAGTTCATTATAAGTGTCGGTTTTCATTTAATACTCTGCAAAACAAATGCAAAATAGCTGAGCCTATTAAATAGATACTAAACTCAGTGTAAAGTCCTAGTAAACTGTTTTATTGTGTTTCTGACAGGTTTTTATACATATTGTGAACCCTTTATACACTATATCTCCAACTGCTTCCACTAGACAGTGTGGTTCATCAATGCAGCAGTGTGACTGAGATTTGTGTTGTTGTTTCAGCTGTTCCTGTGCTGGACCTGAGCGAGCAGTTCTCACCACCAGAGACATCTCCCCCAGCCCTCGTCAACCTCATCCAAGCCATAGAAAAGCGAGGTATATTTATGTAAACCAGCCAAGATATTCATCTGTCATCTCCCTCGCTGTCTTTACGTCTACGTGTAACTGTCTCCCTCTCGCCTCTCTGTTTCTTGCTTTCATGCCAGCGTTTGCACACGTGTGCACGTACAGAGAGCACCTCCTCAGTTCACTAGTGGCGTGATACGGATTTCTGACATTTAAGTTCAGTGTGGTTTAACTCAGAGCAGGTTTCACTGAGAGTCCTGCACAGTGGGTTTGATTCACACCGTGTTATTAACAAATAGAGCTCAGTGAGACTCCATTCACAGTTTTGCCCTTTTTTTTCCCTCTGCCTTCCTTCTAACTTTCAGACTCATTCACAGCAATTCAAAAACTCTTTCATGTACAGAATGTCAGAAGTTGAGAAAACTGCTACACAACTTAATGCTGCTTATTGTCTAAAATAAGCAGTTTACCCTCGTGTAAGACAAAGAAAAGCAAAATCATAACAGTGGAAGAGCAGGAACCAGTGTGTGTTGTCGGTGAATCGAGTTGTACATTGTTATTCAGTGGGCTCAGTATTTGAAACAGTTACCCTGTGTCCCAACTCTGTGCACTCTAATATTTGTACAACACTGGTTCAGCAACAAGTACACAATATACACATAATGTACCAGTTTATACAAAAAATAATGGAATACATGCACTGACTTGAAAATTAAACTGCCAATTTAAAAAAAGGAAGCAAAAATAATTCTCTGAAACTTAAATATTTATTTTCTTTATTTTGTAAATAACATTTTTTTTAGCATTTTCACAGTTCAAATGAATCAGTACTAGGCTTTGACGTGTGCAGTGATGCATATAAGTGTGCATAATGTTTATTTTTTATATACAGTACATTTTTAACCTCAGTTTATTATTTGGAATTGCGACACAGTTTTCAAAAGTTATTATCACTACTAAAAAATATCTGGAGGGAAGAGTAAATATTCAAAATGTAAATTTTACACTAATAGGATGTTGAAATATTTAGTTTACTTACTTTACAGTGTATTCACTTTATCAGCCAGACATTATTTGCTAATACTCTTAACCATTCTTATCATGGTGTTTACACGACATACTGGCTTTTTATCTAAGAGTGATGAAAATTATTTTTATTGTTTACTTGTTGGTGGCTACAGCAAGGTGGCAGAAGGTTTCTGAAATTATAATATAAAGTCAAAGGAATATTGAGCTACCTCTGATCATTGTATGCGTGCACACACTGACTGCATGATGTGGTTTCCACAACTACCCGAGAGACTGGACTGTCTCTAGGAATTGCCGTCTAGATGCCAACTGCCAAGACGCAGTATTTCTATTTTTTTCTCTTAGGTTGGACTTGTAGGTATTAGAGTTAAAGGTTCACAGTAATTGTTGCATTAAATATTCAGTCTTGTCAGTGTGTGCGAGTCGAGTATGTGTGAGTTTTTTCATCATCATAGCATTAAAAAATACAATGTTTTAAATTTTTTTGTAATGGTTTCCATCCTCTGAGTTAAATTTGCAGTATAGTTCAGCTGCATTGCCCTACCAGTGTGCCTAACAGGTTTTACATCAGGTAATGAACAAAAAGTCAGACATATATAGCTGCCCTGAATGCTTTCAGTTAAATTAGAGGCATTTTTTTTTTTTAGGGATTTTGCTTTTATAATCATAATTTTAAGAAACCAGCTGTGCTGTGATTTTGGACTTATTTTACATATACCCTTGTTTGCAAAGTCGGTCCTATTTTTTTCAAAAATGTCTCTTTTTTCACTCATATAGTGCAAGCCCTTGGTCTGGGTAAGAAACTACACAAACAATATAATACTGCACTTGTGTAGCTCATTTATAGGTGCGGCTGCTCATGCTTTTCCAACGCTCAGTGAACAGATTCTGAGTGTGTCTGTGGTGGGAAAGCAAGACTATGCGCTCGCAGGGCAATACTGACGATTGTCTAAAAAGTTCCATTCATAAAAGCAGAATTAGTTGCTGAAAATCTTGTGACAGTCACTAAGCTGGAAAAAAAATCAATGTTAGTGAGAGGAATGTCAGGTGCCCAAGCTGCGGTGGCATATACCATGATACCACATTTAAAAGAAAAGCTAATATGTGAATCCCCAAATTAAAAACTGAATACTTACTGAGAAACATATATCTTGAATTTTGAATTCCAGCTCCACAAACATGGGAGCACTTCTTGGCTCCACTTTTTTTCTGATCCTGCTTTTTAACTTTGAAGGATCAGCTTCCTTCTAGTTGATTGATTAGGTTCTCTTTGTTGCTGGATAGACTGAAATGGAAATAAAATTTTGGAGCGCTCAAAAATGCAGGAAATCATCCAGTATAAGTCCACCGCCGTAGAGTCATCCTGTTATTCAGCCCTGGCTACAAAGTGGATCTGCATTTCATTTGTGAAATTTGTTTTCTATTGGTTAAATTGTATTGCTTCTCCTTTCCTTACTTAGTCTAAACATTTTCTTTCTTTTCTTCTTTGTACTAAACTTTTCTTTCTCAGGTCTGGACTGTAAGACATTGTATAGGACAGCTAGCTCCTCAGGTTCAGAGAGCCCAGTGTACAGCCTGAGCTCTGGTGAGTTACTTTTATGATTTACCATTTCTTGTTTAATCTCTTTTGAGTGAGAGTGTTTTGGATTTCATAAAGGGGATATACACTCCCCAGCCGTGTTATTAGGTACACCTTGCAAGTACCAGGTCGGACCCCCCTTTTCTTTTTAGAACTACCACATCCCAAAGCTGCTCTGTGATGTGGTGACTGTAGTGGTCATTTGAGTATACCGAACTCATTGTCATGTTCAAGAAACCACATTGTGTGTTATCCTTCGGGAAGCAGCCATCAAAAGATGGTCACATGGTCAGCAACAGTGCTCAGGTAGGCCGTGGGATTTAAGTAATGTTCAGTTGGTACTAAGGGGCCCAAAGTGTGGGGCAGCATGCACCTAAGTGTGAAGCAGCGGGGGTGAGAATTAGCAGCTCCAAGTCTGAGGCCATGGTTCTTAGTCAGGAAAGGGTGCAGTGCCCACTCCAGGTTAGGAGTGAGTTGCTGCCTCAAGTGGAGGAATTTAAGTATCTCTGGATTTTGTTCACGAGTGATGGAAGGAGGGAGTGAGAGATTGACAGACAAATTGGTGCTGCATCTGCTGTGATGGGGATGCCATTCTGGTCTGTTGTGGTGAAGAGAGAACTGAACATAAAAGTGAAACTGTTAATTTACCGGTTGATCTATGTTCCTAACTTCACAAGCTCTTGGTAGTGACAGAAAGAATGAGATTGCGGATACAAGTGGCAGTAATGGGCTTCTTGCAAAGAGTGTCAGGGCTCTCCCTTAGAAATAGTGTTAGGACATAGTCATTCAGGAGTGGTTCAGTAGAGCTACTACTCTTCCACATCAAAAGGAGCTAGTTAAGGTGGTTTGGGCATCTGGTCAGGATGCCTTCTGGATGCCTCTTTGATGACTTGTTTTGGCAGGTCCTACTGGGAGGAGACCCCTGGGTAGGGGACAGGACATGCTGGAGAGATTATGTCTCTTGGTTGGCGCCGGAATGCCTGGGGGTCTCCCCGGAAGAGCTAGAGGAGGTGGCCAGGGAGCAGGAGGTCTTGGCTTCTTTGCTCAGACTGCTGCTCCTATGACTCATTCCCACATAAGCAGCAGAAAATGGATGGTTCCAAAGTGTGCCAGGAAAATATTTCCCACACCGTTACACCACCATCGGCAGTCTGAACTGTTGTTACAGGGCAGGATGGATCCATGCTTTCATGTTGTTTATGCTAATTTATAACCCTACCATCCAATAGTTGCATTAGAAATCAAGACTAATCGGAGCAGGCAATATTTTGCCACTCTTCTAGTGTCCCAATTTTGCTGAGTCCATTTTAATTGTACCCTCAGTTTTCTGTTTTTAGCTGACAGTAGTAGCACCTGGCATGTTCTTCAGCTGCTGTAGCCCATCTGCTTCAAGGCTCAATGGGTTATGCAGTCAAAGATGCTCTTGGCTGTCTTGAGTGGTGTCAGTTCAAAGCAGTCTGGCCATTGTCCTCTAAACTCTGACATTTACAAGGTATTTTATCCAAGAGAACTGCTGCTCACTTTTCTATAAACCCTAGAGATAGTTGTGCAGGAAAATCCCAGTAGATCAGCGGTTTCTGAAATACTCAGACCGACCCATCTGGCACCAACAGCCATGACACATTTAAAGTCACTTTGATCACCTTTCTTCCCCATGCTGATGCTCAGTTTGAACTTCAGCAGGTCGTCATGGCCATGTCTTCAGGCCTAAATGCATTGAGTTTCTGCCATGTGATTGGCTGATTGACTAAACAGGTGTATTTGAGTTGTTTTCTCCTCCTGCATGCTTTTCTGCAGAAGTGCTTTGCCCAAAAGTAAATCTTACCTTATTCTCATAATTTTACATTAATTAAAGATTGCAGCTAATAATGTTCATCATTCAGTTATGTTATTGAATCATGGATTTGTTGTTTAGTCTGAAATATTGCTTGTGCTGTCAGATCAGCAAAGTTTACTGGTCTAAGAATATGTAATTTAAAAAAAGGTTCTCCTGGCAGTTAAGAGACAAAAAATAATAATTTTTACTGACATGCATCAAAAACCAAGTCCTCCTTACTTGTCAGCAACTCCTCATAGCTGAGAAGCAGAAACTGTATTTTGCATTTTTGTTCGAAAAACGACTCAAGCAACTCATTAACACAATAGTTGCAAATGAATTTACTGCCAAGCTTTAGTGAAAAAGTGACTCATTAAATTTCCTTGCTCTGTTTTTCTTCCTTAAACTTAAGCCAAAAACAAAACTTATGACAGTCAAGCAACTCTATAGCCTTTGGCATTATTTTCCCCTGTGGATGATTATTTGAGTTCGATGACACTTTCCCTTGTGACTGTGTAAGTATTTTGATTTTTGGATTATGTCTTCATGGTCCAGAGAATGACATGGTTCAGAGGGATGTAGGTTACCTGTCAGAGAGTGTCCTGCAGTACCTGAGAGACCTCCCATCACCCGTCATCCCTGCTTGTATCTACCCTCACCTCCAATCAGCAGTCATGCAGCAGCAAGCAAGACAACAGTCAGCAGGTAGGTCAACTCTCCCATGGGAATGCTTAAAGTTGCCACTTGTATTGATTTATATTGCTGCCTTCTAAGGGGAGTTAAATTTATGCAGGTGTAGTATGAAAAGCAACCTTAGGACTTGCTAACTTGTTTAAAAAAGTCAGTTTATGAGAGCGAACTTTTGGTGTCTGGATGATAAATTACACATCTCCAGAAAGAGTCAAGTCATGTTCAAGCATTTATAGCATGACTTGAAACTAATGTTGCCCTAAGATTAAAAAAAATGAATTGAATGAATAAAAACCCAGAGTATTCTTTGGAAAATATGCAGCACACACAGTTTGCAGTTAACAAGTTTAAACATGGAAAAAAGCTGCATATTGTGCTAAATCTCTGTGGTTTATGAACATCTAGTATCAGTGAAATAACAGAATTTTAATAAAAGAAATTGAAGCAGGTGAAATTATCTCACTCTAGGGTATATTTTTGTTTGTTCTGTTGAAACAGGCTCAAGTGAAGCCATAAGCTAAACATGCACAGAATGACTGATTAAGATGGAGATTTTATGCAATGTAGACAAAATGGCAGTACAGCTTTACAGAGCAGTATGAGCACAAATTAGCTGTGTGCTGCTGCCGTTGTTTTCGTGGGTAGAAAGGCACCTTTCAATGCCTCAGTGACTGTAATTTAAGCAAAAGAATTGCACAAGGACTAAACTCAGCCTTGTATGCTGCTGTTTGAGTTCAATCTGGTGTCAGCATTGAGAGAATAGAGGCAGCAGGACAAGCTCCCTGAGGCACGTTAGATATGCTTCAGCTGATTCTCCTCCACACAAAGGACACTGATTTAATTTCTGATATGTATGTTTGCCCTATTTTCAAAGGCATGCGCTAACCACATGCAACTACCAACTGCCAAAGAGTGTGGTAGAGTTAAGGATCAAACACACTGCTTACATTCTCCTTATTCTGTAAGGATAAAAATTGTTCAGTTATTCATGATGTTTCTGCCACTTTCAGATGGTGCAGTAGCTGGTAGCCATGACAGAGAGGTAAGCCTGGTCCTTGAGAACTCCACCACTGTCCCTCTCCATCACCGTCTCACCCTGCAATACCTCCTCACACACCTGGCCAAGGTTTCTCAGGCACAGGCCAGCAATGGCCTGGACACACACACGTTGGGAAAGATCTTTGGCCCTCTGCTGATCCGGACAGGTCCCTCTACCGCTTGGTGAGTGTTTTTTTTCCTTCTAGTTTGAAAAAAATATCTGTTCATAGTATGTAAATGTGAAATAGTTATAAAGAATTGACAAATCGATTTTTGAATGGCAGGTGCCCAGCGGAGGAGGACTTCCCCACCTTGGTGGTGGAGAAGCTGCTGATAGAGAGAACTACAGAACAAGATCTCATTCCTCCTGGTAAGTTACTTTATTTTAAGATTCCTCTGATCCATTTCACTCGTATAAAATATTTCTGATGGAGCTCTCTGGATGTTTGATGTGTTTGTCTCCATTTCTAGTTCTCCCAGCAAAGCCTGTGAGGTCAAAAATAACACCATCAGCCATGACAGATACAAGCAGCCTGCTGAACGATGCTGAGTGGTACTGGGGAGAAATTTCCAGGTAACTTAAGACTTTTAATTTGATCAGTTAATTCAGGTTTTGTTTGATGTAAAAATATCTTTCAGCAGCCAAATTGCATCCCTGAAGTCACTATTCACCGTGTACTAGTCAGTAGATGGATAGGTTTGCAAATGTTGGCGCTGCTCAAATGTACACAGAAATTTCTTCCTTATTGTAGATACATATCATTATGTCCCCGGTCGCGTAGTGGTTTGCGCATTCGCCTTTGAAGCAAAAGGTCCCTGGTTTAAATCCAGGTGGGGACACAAGCCCCTCTCACCATGGAGGGTTGCGTCAGGAAGGGTATCCGGCGTAAACCCTCTGCCAAATTACTAATGCGGATTAATCTGCTGTGGCGATCCCTTGGTGGAGAATACAAGGGAGCAGCCAAAAGGTACATTGTAGATACTCATCATTACTGAAATCATGTTAGTATTTTGCTGTTAAATATGAGCTGATTCCTGTTAGTTTTAATGAAGGACCAAACAGAAAAAATCCTTGCACGCATAGGATTTTAACCTTTTCTTATACATCTTGTTCACAGCAGCCCCTAGAACCTATGGTAAAAAAACAAAAATTCCCAAAAAGCTGGGATATTTTCCAAAATACAGTAAAAACTGAAATCTGTCATATGTTAATTCACATGAACCTTTATTTGACTGGTAAAAGTACAATAAAAGGATTTTCAATAGTTTTACTGACCAACTTAATTGTATTTTATAAATATACACAAATTTAGAATTGATGGCTGCAACACTCAACAAAAGTTGGGACAGAGTTAAAATAAGATTAAAAAGTGCTTAAAGTATTTAAGTATCAGCAGTTTGGAAGAGTCCACATTAATAAGGCTAATTGGGAGTAGGTGAGGTATAATGGTTGGGTATAAAAGTAGGATCAAATCATCAAAGTATCAGTCTTTGCTAACAAGGATGGGTCATAGCTCACCACTTTGACAATTGTTAGTCAGTTCAAAAGGAACATTTCTCAAGGCAAGACTAGAGAATTTAGGCCTTTCAATATCTACAGTGCATAATATCATGAAAAGATTAAAGGTATTCTCAGTGCATGAAGACTAATGTTGGAAACTACTGTTAAATGTAAGTGATCTTTTAGCCCTCAGTGACAAATATAGCCACCTGCGCTCAGGAGTAGTTTGGAAAACCAGTTGCATCCAGAAATACAGCTTGAAATTATATTATGCAGAGAGGAAGCCCTCCATCAACTTTATGCAGAAATGCTTTCAAGTTCTCTGGGCCCTGAGCTCATCTCAGATGGACCAAACAACTGCAGAAAATCTTCTGGTCAAATGAGTCTACATTTCAGCTTGTTTTTGGAAAAACAGTTGAGTTCTCTGTGCCAAAGAGAAAAAGAACAAATCCCAATTGTTATCAGCTAAAGGTGAAAGCCAGCATCTGTGATGGTAGTGTGGGAGTGCATCAGTGTCCACAGCTAGGATGAGTTGGATCTATGTGAAGGTACCACTGATTTTGAGGTGTATATTGGAATTTTAGAGAGACATGTCACTTTCAAGGCGACGTCTCTTTCTAGACCCTTCCTTCAGATGAAAATTTGGACTTTCTGCAGTCATTTCTTGTGTAACCACAGCAGATTGATCGCAGCATCCACGCTTATTTCAGCAGGACAACGTCAGACCACATTCTGCACAGGCTTCAGCAGTGTGGCTTTATAGACACAGAATGTGAGCGTTTGACTTGACCTACTGCCATTTCAGATCTATTTCCTATGGTAAATGTATTTTATTTAATTAGTATTCTCAGTTATTAAAAGGAATGGTGATGTTAACACAATGGTAAACATGCCTCTGTCTCAACTTTTGCTGAGTGTAATGCAGCCATCAAATTCTACATTTGTGTATATTTCAAAGTACTATTAAGTTGGTCAGTAAAACCGTCAAAAGTCTTTTCTGTGTGCTTTTGTCAGTTAAATAAAGGTTCACATGAACTAAAATCGCACAGATTTTTGTTTACACTGCATTTTTGCAACTGGTAAAGCTCTTCTGGAAATGGGGGTTGCAACTGGTAAAACTGTTATTGCAGCTGCTGTTTTGTCTGTTGACCTTTCATGCAAGTAACAAAGCGTTCAGAAATCAACACATCGCTTTCTGAGTCACACACACAGTCTTGTGAGAAACATGTACTGTGTGACTTCATGTTATATTCTTACCTTGGGGAAAATGTTTAGCAAATAAGGCGGAACACTCAATGAGAATAATTTTCCAGTCTTTATTATACCTTCATTTGCTTTAATTTGCAGTAGTTTCCCCACCTTTTTTCTGCCAAAATGTGTGTAGTTTGACTTTGGGTTGGAGCTCAGTTTTTCCCATTGGGGGTGACAGGTTTACCTGCAGTTTACCCATAATGGAAGCCCTCAAAAGTGGCTGTCCTGCTGTGTTAACGGTTAAAAACTACTGTCAATCAAAATACTGTGCAGTTTTACATCAAGTGGGACACCTGGTCAACCAGAAGGATCATTTGACCACTGGGGGGTGCTGCAGTACACAAAACGCAGTTCTCTTTTGGCCTCCTCAATTCTCCTTATAGCTTTCACAAGGTAAATATGTTGCTATATTTGCAGAGAGGAGGTGAATGAGAAACTGCGAGACACTCCAGATGGCACGTTTCTGGTCCGAGATGCCTCAAGTAAACTGGAGGGCGAGTACACTCTTACACTCAGGTAAAGTCATGCTCCTGGTTTGCTATTGAACAACTTCAGTACTGATATACACTGCTGCAGATTCACTACAGCAATAAGAAAAACAACTAACATTTTGCAAAAAGAAACCAGGCCTTTGTTACCATGCAATCAACATGTATTACCAGATATCTTTTCATGTCATCTTCACTTGGCTCCTGTCTCCACCTGCAGGAAAGGGGGGAATAATAAGCTTATAAAGATTTATCACAGAGATGGTCAATACGGTTTCTCAGAGCCTCTGACCTTCCTGTCTGTGGTGGAGCTCATCAATCACTACCGCCATGAGTCACTGGCCCAATACAATGCCAAGTTGGACACAAAGCTTCTGTATCCCATCTCCAAATACCAGCAGGTTGGTGATTCTGCATAAGTTCAACTCTAAGCACAAATTGTGGGTCCAATCTGTCAACAATCAAGATCTCTCGGCATCCCACATTCCATTTAGAAATCAAGCAAAGGCATTTATGAGAAATGCCATGCATTAATTCAGTGTGTACTGTTTAAAAAGTGTTTAAATTCTGTTTTTGCTTTCATCTGCTTTTTGCATGGTTTCAGTTAGTGAAGGAGAACAGCATAGAGGAGGTTGGAGAACAGCTGAAGGTCTATCATGAGCAGTACCAGGAGAAGAGCCGCGAGTATGATGCTCTGTATGAGGAATACACGCGCACCTCACAGGTTTGAGTTCCACACATTCTGACACATAAACAAACACACAAGCAAGAATGCATTTCAGAGGATTATGACTCCTCCTATAGTGTATAGTGGCATCTTGAAGATTAGATGGAACTGTCATATTTCATGTCAGACATTTGTTTGTGATTCAGCTGCTTCAGAACAAAATATGTGAAAACATCAAATGGACAGTTACAATCTGTCTCTTAGGAGCTGCAGATGAAGCGCACAGCCATTGAAGCCTTTAATGAGACTATCAAGATCTTTGAAGAGCAGTTTGAGACTCAGGAGCGATACAGCAAAGAGTCTTTGGAGCGATTCCAACGTGAGGGCAACGAAAAGGAAATACAGAAGTATGTTTCTATGCATAATCCTTTTTTGGGCTGCCAAAGGGAACAGTATTTTGGTATTTGACAATATAATGTAATTCTTGCAAATTAGGATCCAGAGCAACTCGGAGCGTTTGAAATCTCGCGTGAAGGAGATCCACGACAGCAAGCGTAAGCTCGAGCAGGACCTGAGACAGCAGGTCTCCGATAACAGAGAGATTGACAAGAAGATGAACAGCCTCAAGCCAGATCTCATGCAGCTTCGCAAGATCAGGGACCAGTACTTAATGTAATTACAATGAAGTAAAGATTTGTCCATGCATGAAATAGCAAAACTTAACATATATACATATATTTATTTCATATAAAGAAGTAAACTATTGTGTTTTGGTTTTTCAGATGGTTGACACAGAAAGGAACAAGACAGAAGAAGATCAATGAATGGCTTGGCATAAAGAATGATGCTGATGAGTAAGTGTTTGAAATCAAATTACAGCTCAGCAACTTGTGCTGTTGTGAATTGATGCTGCTGTACCTCTGACAGTGATTAAGGCTGTATTTAAGCTCATTGTTCTGGTTGGAGTTTGACTTGTACTTGAATATTTTTCACGTTATGTCTTCAGCTCCTACTCACTGGAAGAAGATGAGGGCTCACCTCACCATGATGAGTGTACCTGGTATGTGGGTGATATCAAGCGCACCCAGGCTGAGGAAATGCTGAGAGGGAAATGTGACGGAACCTTTCTTATCCGTGAGAGCCAATCACAGAAGGGCTCTTATGCTTGCTCTGTAGTGTAAGTTTGTGTTTAAGCCTGTGAGGTCTAACACAGTGTTCCCACTGCAGGCAAATCAGATTTTTTTGCCCATATGTGAGCCAGATCTGATTTGTCAATGACAGTCTGAACATCCCAGATCTGATTTTTTTCGAGTCGGATTCAGGCTAGTTCAATATGTGTTACTAGAATGGATATTTTTTAAAGCGACCTCAGTCTGAACGCTCATGCCGCATTTCATCCGACTTTTACGTCATTGACGTGGGACAGATGCCATAATTCTGTGCCGGGGGAGGCAAGACGCGGCAAGATCAAATGTCAACAACGCACAAAACAAGCATGGCAGACTGCATTGATGGAGCTAGTCAGTGGAAAAAAAATGAAGTTTTACTCATGCTGAAATGTGTAGCATCCATATTTACTTTGGCAAACACAGCATTCTGCATGTGATGTCGTGCTTTCTTCTGTGTATGCGCGTCACTACAGGGCCGGAGACTGTTCACAGTGGAGTCTGATGGCAGTCACATTTAAATTATAATGTAAACGACCTCACAAAAAAATTGGATCTCAGCAAAAAATCGGAATTGCCTGCAGTGGGAACGTAGAGTAAGTCATCATCAGTGACAACCTCAACCCTAACCCTGTTCAGTCAAATCAAAATATATAATTTTTGTACTTTTTAAATTGTTCTTCCAAAAAAAGAAAAAAAATCACATTTTCATGTCACTCACTGGTGGAGAATTACACAAACATTAAGCTAGCAATTAAATCACTCTTGAGTTTGTCAGTATTCACTCTGGGAAACATTTGTAAGACAATAGAGAGCACCTGTAAACGTAATCTCTGTCCTTCCTTCCAGTGTGGATGGTGACACCAAGCACTGCGTCATCTACAAGACAGCCACAGGGTATGGGTTCGCTGAGCCCTACAATCTGTATTCATCCCTCAGAGACCTGGTGCTCCACTACAAAAATGTCTCCTTGGTCCAACACAACGACCACCTGAATGTAAATCTAGCATACCCAGTCCTGGCCCGCTCCCAGAATCAGAACCAGCATCCCAGATGAATTATTCACCAGCATCATAGGACGTCAGGCAGAGTGGGAATATTAGACTTTCACTCATATTCATTGGGATAAAACATAAGAAACTCTGGACTATGCTTGTTCACGTGGCAGGTAAAATAGATTCAACAGCCAGAAAAAAAATCATGTTTTTGGCTGGAGGTTGGTGCTAATTTCCCTCACTGACCCCAGTCCAGCAAAGAGCACTCCTTGCTAACAGCATGGCTTCATAATAAGCACATTACTACTGATAACGAAGCACTGTACAGTTATCCTGGCTTATGCAGTGAGTTTAAATCTGTTGACAGTATTGCATTAGCCAGCCATGCTGTTCAGTGTCAGTTATGAAAAAAGTGAGAAATTCACATGAAAATCCATTTGATACATATAAAGACAAAAAATACATTGAAGGAATTTACACAAAATATTTTTTTCAAAATCTTTGAGGCCTGGAGAGACCAGATGGTGGGATGGTGGTAAAATTTAGAGGAGGCGCATTTGTTTGTTTTTTTTGTTGCCTTGAACACAAGATAAATGCCCATAGACAAAGGCCCGATCTGTCATTCCCAGACTGCCTGCAAACTCTCCATAGACAAAAGCCTGAGCTGTCATCCGCTGAATTTACTTGGCTAAACCAGGCTGCTCGCTTCACACCTTAAAGCGGCTGAGAAATCATTGACTTGGGGAGTGTAGTCACTGGAGACTGGGGGGATGGGGGTGGAGGGGGTTTCTTTTTCAGGGGTTTTAAAAGGATTCAGTTAAAAGCTTGTTTAAATGCTATAGTGATAGCTTTGAATGACCACAAGCCTGTGTCACAAGAATAAGGAGGCACGTTGAGGTTGCGAGAACGAAGAGAAGGAGGGAGTGAACAGTTGTCGACATAGACAAAGCTACAGCTTTAAAAAATAATACATACATATAGGTATATTTTTTATGAAATGATCTTTATTTCCAACAGCTTTGGCTTGTTGCTGTCTTTCTCAGTGGGTGTCCTTTTGATCTGACGAGGTACAATGTACAGTAAATGCTGTATAACAGGATAAAAATGCATGGTACATATTTGGTATATTGTGAATTTAAAATTACTTTTTAATCACAATACACTAGATGTAGAGGTACATTGATAATGTAGTTCCACATGATTCAGGTTTCCTTTTAAATGGAAATGGTGGAAATACTCCTGCGTCTCTTTGTGTCAGACTTCTTCTTTCGTCCTCTACAATACCGTAGCACCTGTAGCCATTGACTTAAGGCACTGTTAGTGCTCGTCTTGTTTGTGTCTTGTTTCTATATACTAAAGACACTTGCAGAGCATCGACCTATGTGATTATTGTATCTTGGGTACTGTATTTGCTTCATCTCTATTTAGATTAGACTGTTTCCGTGGTACAGTGTCCTTGCAGATGTTTATTGTTTCGTTGTTTTATGCAAATTTACTCACAGTACTTCTTCGCCCTTGCGCTCGACTGTTCATTTCATCACAAGCTTGACTCACAGAGCTGTAGAACATTTATGTACAAAGAAAAGAAAGCAGTAATATAAATCATGTACAGTATATTTCAGACACACATGCAGTCTGTGTATGTGACTTTACACAGCTTCACTGCTGTGTTTCTTCACGTTTTCTCAATAGTTACGATGCTTTTAGGTTCTGTTAAAGGATGCAAATTATCCACCTTAATGTGAGCCAAATGAAGGATGTCTTTTCATGTAGCAAGAAAGAAAAAAGAAACAATCCTTTTGCCATTTAGCATGACCTCCGTGGTCTGAGAGATTATCTAGTACAGTATGCATGGAGTCCTTCATTTGGGTTGTTGTTTATCTTGTTTTCTTTTTTTTACTTGGGCTAGTGGTTAAAAATTGTGCTTTTTGTAGTGAATATACAGTATGGTGTGTGGTCTTACTATGCACAACACGGTTGTATGTGTATAATACGTTTTAGACTTGCAGATAGTTTTAGATTCAGTTCTCTCTCTGCTTTGTGGTGATGAATTTCTCTTGTTTTTTCTGTATGCTCATCTGGCTAGAGGTGAAGATTGTACCACCTCCATTCAATGTCACAGTCAAAGCACAGTTGCGTAGATGCAGGGTTCTTCAATTATTATGATGTTCTCAACAAAATGTTGAAAAGAGGCATCGCATGATGCTGCTTTTAAATGTGATTCACCTAGTTGTTTTATTCCAGATGAACAAATTTAAATATAATTCTTTCACATTCTTACATATAGTATGAGAATGCCAAAAAGAAAAAAATCTATTTTTGTAGAGGGGTAGTCATGGGTCATTGAGAATAGAACATTTTAGAAAAAAATGTACTTTTTTGTAAGGTTTTGGCATATGGGTCTTATTTTGGTTCCTTTTTGCTATTGGATAGAAATTGATGTTTTGTTCTAAAATTAAATGTTCACCTACTCTGCTGGTCATGAAATTCAGTTTTGAGTTAAAATCCAATCTCATCTGAAGACCCCAGCTTCAAACAAATGCAATGAGTCATTTCTGTTTCTGGAATGTCTGATTGCAAACTTCAGGTAGCAGCATTTTTTCTGACAGACCAACTCTGTCTTCTAATGAAACCTACCTTGACCTGAAAAGTTTAAATCATTTTGATTTCAGTCAGGACGAATCAATTGTACTGTACTTTGCACAGTTCTTGGCAAGTAAAGGACCCCAAGAATTAAACAAGAGGTGACAGCAGTGCTTCTTAGAGGGCTATAAAAACGTACGAGCAAGAAAGTTTAGAAGTGCCTTTTGTCGTTGCGATGAGCTGGTTGTCTCCCTATTGTTGTTGGAGCGTTGCTGCATTAGACGAAGCCGCCACCACCAGTCTCGTTATATGCCCCACAGTTCACGTATTTGCCATTTATCAAAACGCTGGCACATCAGCGTAGTTGTTGTGTGTTTGATTGTGTGTGTGTGTGTTACAGAAAATCTGAGCATGTTATAGAAAAGAGAGTGGCAGATTTTAGCTGTGCCTCTTTGTTGTTACATTTATAGTTGTTACATATTTCTTCTTTCTATGGTGGGGCCTGTACAGTAGCTTGGTGCACCCAAGCTAGCTTGTGTCAGTGTTTTTTTTGTTGTTGTTTGTTTGTTTGTTTCTTTGTTTGTTTGTCTGGTGTTTGTTTGAATAAAAATAAGACATAAAAATGTGAACAGTACACATCCGCGGCCCAAACCGGTTGTTTAAAGCTCATTTGGTAAGCTCACAAGTTTTTGCATGCAGCAGTTCTCAGTGTTTTTATGTCAAGTTAGTGAAGAGGCGAGCTGGTTAAATTATCCCGTTATTCAGTTTGTTGGACCAACACTTTTGTGACTTCACTTTTTTTTTTGCTGTTTCACACACAAACTAGTGTGTCGCCCAACAACCATACACTAACAGACAGTGGTGATGCTGAGTTGTTTATAGTGTTTTTCATTGATAGTTTTTCATTTAGTATATCAGGAGTGATTGACATTTTCTTTATGAAATCAAAGTATACAGTGTACAGTATATGCTTTTGTTGTTTTGCAGTCAACAATTGTCTTGTAAATCTGATGCTTTTGACTGATTGCAATGTTTTACATTATAGAGATAGTTTTACTATATGGACTGTGTAAACTCTGTTGTACTTTTCAAACCAACTTTAAGGAGAGCTGCTAGCTCATTATGCAATTCTCATCGACACAGCACAAGTGTCCACCAGAACATGATAAGTGTTTATCTTCCTAAAAGGCTCAGTTCATCCAAATTAAATGACAGTTTTTCTCACTCTTTGTGGTATTTAAGCACGCAGGTAGCTGATAAGATATCAGATTACAACGAGTTTATGTAGTTCCAGCATGCCCAGCACACTGTTTTGGGAGAAGTGTGTTGCTATTTAATGCTTTTTGACCAGCACAATCAAAGCCCCATTCATCTCCACATTACTGAGTTATGGGTAAGATAGGTATTCCAAAACCTCGCCAAAGAAAAAAAAAATGTAAGGCTTATATGTCTCAAACCATGGCTTTTTTCATGTGAATGTCCCCTTAACACATTTTTCTCATACAACATATGGGTCAATAGAGGTGGGAAGTATTAAAGTATAAATACTTCATTACTGTACTTAAGTAGAGTTTTAAATTATCTATACTTTACTTGATTATTACCTTATTACCTTTCCTACAGCTTTTTACTTTTACTCCCTATGTTTAACACAGATGTCTCTACTTTTTGCTCTGTACATTTTTTAAACAGGCTTAGCACTTAAGGTTTAATGCATGTGAGGCTGCGTGCCTTCCCAACATCAAATCAGTTTGAACCTAAATGGAGGAAACAATAATGCATACAACAATCCTATTCGTGTATCCATCAGCTATGCTTAATGCATGCAACTGACAGAAAAAACATAAAGATGAAAGAGGCAAACAACATATAATTTGTGCATCATTTATAGCGTTATACTACAAAAATATAGGCAAGAGCAAATACAGCTAGTTTTTAAAATCTGCTTTGTTTTCCTGTTTGTGTTCGAGCTGAGTAGATTCATTAGGCGAATAGAAGTTGAAATAAAATTCCTTTTCCTTTGTAGTAATATTTTAATATGAATATGACATGAGGTTCTGTTAACTTTGCACAAGAATAGCTGGTAGAAATGTGCTTTAGAGGGCTACCTTTTACTTTGAGTACATTTTGGATCCTGTACTTTTTCACTTTTACTTTTACTAGAAGTTGAATCAGCACTTCAACTTCAACCAGTCTTTGTTTAACACAAGAGTCTGTACTTCTGCTTGAGTAAAAAAAGTGTACTTTTGCCACCTCTGTGGCAACATGTTGTATGAGAAATATGCAAATATTGTCCACTTGCATGAGTAAAGTCATAGTATGAGACATACAATAAAAGACTTGTATATAAATAATTACTATTGAATAGAAGGGGAAGCTCTTGATTTTTCCATCTGTTTAATTCCTGTGTGGGTAAGCACATGAAAGTGAAACTACATGCATGGCTAGATGCCACATTGAGTGAAAAATATGTTGGGGATTTTTTTTTAGAGGGGGAGGAAATAAAACATTTCTGGGGAAAATCATGCTAGTGGAATGAAAACATTTAACCCAACACATCCTTCAGGTTAAGGTGGTTCCAGTTCCTTTTAAGCAAACTTTTTAGTCTCTAATAGAAAAATACAAACGTAGAACTGAGCCGCTGTCAGGATCACATGTCTGGATGAAAGTTTTTGCTTTGTACTTGAACACTTTCATCTGCCACATATGCCATGTTATGTACACACGTTTATTAGCTAGAAGCAATGCTAGCAGCAATGAAATTTGGTTGCACAGTGAGACGGGCATGAAAGAGCAGAAGATGATGACTTTATTGCGCTTTGACTTGGAGCTGAAACTCTGGAACTCAAAGCTTTCATCCTGCTCGTCTATTAGATATGCATCTTGGAGCTTCTTGAAAAATCACTTTTCTATATGACAAGTAATCATTCAAGGAATTAACTATTTTTCCATCATTCTTTGGTACACTGTAAATGATATTTCTTGAAATGGCCTCATACACAAAGCACAGCTTTCACTGACTACAAAGAACCACATATATTTGGTGTCTATTAAGGTTTGAAGAATGAGAGACATAATAGAGAATAAATATTTTCAAATATATAGATATCTATATTTTTGGATGATTTAATTCTGATTTGGATAGTGCTCGAAACAAATCAGAAAGAGGCTTTGATGTGAACACTTGCTCTGTGGCTGCTTTGCATTCGAGCAAGCATTTTTACTCATCCGCTGCAGCAAGCTTCATCAGGATCACCAGTAAAACTTTGTGGCTACAGTTGATTAACCTTCGTGATTTTAAGCATGATTATCAGGTGCGTTCAGAAGATGAAGCGAGCTCATGTACATGTGTTAATATTTACAGAGCTGAGTCTATATGCTAAATGCAGTCTTGGCTGCTTTGCATTTTATTAAATATTAGAGTTTTTTTCTTGAATCTGTTTTGTCTTTTGGAAGATTTTTTTTTTTGTGAGTAGAGGCAGTGTTAAAGTCGCACCACAAAAGATACACTTGATGCTGTTGCAGAGATCCAGCACAGATTGGACACTGATGCTGTAACAAAGTGAACCACCTAAAAACTCAATCTTACTTTACTAGATCTCTGTGGCTGTTGAGGGGTTTTTTTTGGCCTGGATTTGTGCTTACAGGCAAGAAAGAAGGTACATGACTCAACGGTACACGATCACACCCCTACTTGGAACAATGATGGCATTAGAAAGTGGTCTTTTATGGTGCCCGAGTATATTTCCTTTTATTTGGCTTTTTAAAAAAGCCGATAGATGTCTGTCCAAGTGTTCTTTGTTTGTTTATATCGTTAATGATAACCTTACAGAGCCTATAAAGAAAAAATAAGCTAGCTTGAATTTTGTTTCCTCTATACAGAAAACACAAATACAAATGTTTACAATATGTAATTAACCAAATAGTAAATGTGCGTTTGAGAATCAGTCTGTCCCTCAAGGTGGCTGTGATAGATTGATTTGTATTTCTTTATTTCCTCTGTCAGTTTAAACTTGAAAATGTTATGACTGCTTGTTCTTTTTTTCTCCTGTCTCAGTTTGTTCCTCCTTTTTTAACTTGTGTGAACAGTGCTCCCTCAGTTGCAAAATACTGTCTCAATAATGTAGTTGAACAGTTTGTCCATGGGTTCTTGTCAGTCTTTCTTTACCTGCTGACTACTTCACCTTACACTGAGCCTTGAATGTGCTGAATCCTAACTTGAGGCCCTGTTGCATTTTTGCTGTTCCTACTGTGCACAGTATGGTAGATTCCACTATGAGTCTGCCTGGTGTATCGCCAGTAACGGATTCAAAGAATTTCATGTTTAAAAAAGAAAAAAAAAACATGCCACTTGATAAACATACTTGAGTACTGGTTTAGTACATAAACAGACATTGGAATTCAGGAACAACTATCAAAACTATTGTTGATTTTGCACTACACAGCAAATGATATTCAAATAAAAACCTTAATCAGTTTCTCTGTTGGTTAGTAAACTCAGTTAAGACCAAAATTTAGCCAATATAGTCATAGCTTATTTGGCTTGTGTGTCATTTTCACGTAAAAAAGAATAATGTTAAGAGCAGCACTTTCATTTCCCTTTTTTTCCTGTCTTTTTAAAGTCTTCTTACGTTGTTGCTTCTCAGTCTGGAAGGTTGCCATTCATTTGATTAATCTGATGTGAATGTTGTAGTATTGTTCACTGGTGTACAGTAGTTTATAAGGTCTCCAGTTCTATATGCCGGAGGCAGCATTGGCGGTGGTCCACGTTGCAACGGGCTGGGCAATGTTACAAAGCAGCGACAATTAAAAAACACATTACCACGCTTTTACACAAATCCGCGTTGCCCAACCAGTTTCCTGTTGAATCACCGGCTTCAGCAGATATACAGCTAATAATTGTAGTTAATAGTGCTACGGCCGTCTCTATCTTTAAAAAAACATAAACTAGATGGCCCATCAGATGAAGCTACTCTACACCAAAGTGCAATTGAAGGCAGAGGGAGCACTGTTGTTTCAGCCAGTAGATACCTACTGCCTGCAATGTGCCCAACCCAGATGCATGAAAAGATGGTTATGTTTCTTCTCTTGTGTTATCCTCCCTCCGTTGGTCTGTCTTAACTCAGATACAACTTTTCTTTCTTTCTCTCTCATGTACAGCTTGCTTCAGAGTGGTTTGTCCTTAGACAGATACTCATGATCTGTACAATTCTTTCTTTAGGCTAATGCAATGATTTTAAAAAGACAATTAAAGATATCTAAAATGACGTGTGCTTCCCTGTTTTGTTTTTTGTCCATCAAGTTCAAGTTTTAAGCTTATTGTCATATACAGATAACAGCACCAGTAATGAAATTCTTGGACTCAGACCCCTCTAGAGTTTGCACCATAGAAGGAACAGTAAAATCAAAGTTAATGCTTAAATGTATGCATTTTGCCGCATCTTGTGTGTACGCCTATATATAAATTACCCAACATATGTACTGTGTGGTGACTTTTAAAGTGACTGTAGATTTTAAGTGGGTGAGAAGGAATAGAGTTTAAGGGGGTGGGGGTGAAAGTCTAGGAATTTTGCTTTTACTGACTTTAATTCCTCTTCTCTCTAGTGCATACCTCCACCTCTCCAGGCTCTCTTCCACCTCCTCCCTACTCTCACTACAGATTTACTACATGTCCTGCACCACCTTCACATACTTCTCTGCTACTGCTGACTTCCTCATACATTTCCACAGTTCCTCTTTAGAATCCTATGTTATGCTTTCTCAAGATCCACAAAGACACAGTGCAACTCCTGACCTTCTTCATCAGCACTCTCAAAGCAAACATTGCATCTGCAGTACTCTTTCTCAGCATGAAGCCATACCGCTGCTCGCTGATGGTCACCTCTCTTAACCTAGCTTCAGCAACCCTTTCCCATATCTTCATGGTATGGCTCATCAGCTTCATTCCTCTGTAGTTAATGCAGCTCTGCACATCACCCTTATTCTTGAAGATCGGTGTCAGTGTACTTCTCCATTCCTCAGGCATTCTCTCATTCTCCAAGATCATGTTAAACAATCTGGTTTAAAAAGTTCACTGTCCTCTCTCCATCTCCACAACTCCACAGGTATGTCATCTGGACCAACTGCCTTTCCAGTCTTCATCCTCTTCATAGCTGCCCTCACTTCTTCTCCTAGTACTCTGTACTTCCTGATTTACTATTTCTTCTCCATCTGTCCTCTCGCTCTCATTTTCCTCATTCATCAGCTCCTCAGAGTACCCCTTCCATCTTCTCAACAAACTGTCATCACACATTAGTGCATTTCCATCTCTAACCTTAATCACCCTAACTTGCTGCACATCCTTTCCAGCTCTGTCTAGCCAGTTGACACAAGTCCTTTGCTCCAGCTTTGGTGTCCAGCTTCTCATACAACTTGCTATAAGTCTTTCATTTGCCTTTGCCACGTCTCTCTTTGCTGTGCACCTAGACTCCCAGTACTCATTTTTACTTTATTCATCTCCCTGACTATCCCACTTTTTCTTTGCCAGCCTCTTCCACCACCAAGTCTCCTTGTCTTTCATCTGTCTAGAGGACACACCAAATACCTTCTTGGCCATTTCCCTTACCGCCTGAGCTGCACTTTCCCAGTCATCTGGTAACTTGTCACAACCACCCAGAGCCTGTCTCAACTCCTCCTTGAATTCTGCACAACATTCTTCCTTCTTCGACTTATACCACTTAAGTTTTGGCTCTACTTTCACTTCTTCTTCTTGCTTTCCAAAGTAATCCTACAGACCACCATCCACTGCTGACTAGCAACATTCTCCCCTGACACCACCTTGCAGTCTCCTACCTCCTTCAGGTTGCACCTCCTGTATAAGATGAAGTCCACCTGTGTGCACCTTCCTCCACTCTTCCTGCCTCTTCTTGAAATATGTGTTCACCACAGCCATTTCCACCCTTTTTGCAAAATCCACTACCATCTGTCCCTCCACATTCCTCTCCTTATCACCATACCTACCCAACACCTCCTCATCCCCTCTCTTCTCTTCACCTACATACCCACTGAAGTCTGCTCCAATCACTACTCCCTCTCCCCTGGGAATACTCTCTTCATCCAACTTACTTCAGAATTCCTCCTTCTCTTCTGACATCCAACTTGTGGGGATTATGCACAAACGACATTCAGCAACACACCTTCAGTTTCCAGCTTCAGCGTCATAATTCTGTCTGACGCTCTCTTCACCTCTAGAACACTCTTCACATACTCTTCCTTCATGATTACTCCTTCCCCATTTCTCTTCCTACCTACACCATGGTAGAACAGTTTGAATCCACCTCCAATGTTCCTGGCCTTGCTTAACCTCCACCTGGTCTCTTGCACACACAATATATCTACCTTCCTTCTCTCCATCATATCAGCCAGCTCTCTCCCTTTACCAGTCATAGTCCCTACATTTAAAGTCCCTACTCTCACCTCCACCCTCCTACCTTTCCTTCTCTCTCTCTGCCTCCTAACACACTTTCCCCATATCCCCCTCCTTTGTCTTCGGCCAACAGTAGCATAGTTTCCAC